>WNWK01002039.1:45000-234153 GCA_009830355.1 Cherax destructor
CGGTGACCTACAGTTCTCTTCTGTGACCTGTCTACCTGCCTGCCTACGTACCTGGAAGGCATTCCCGGGGTCAACGCCCCCGGCGGTCCGGTGGCGAGCTGCTCTAACTATCAGTGACCTCTGGCGAACTGTGATTAACTTAAGTGCCTTAAGAACAACTGTTGTGACCTTTCCTGGCGTGTGGTGACCTTCCCTGGCATGTGGTGACCTTTACTTTCCCAAGCAACACGGGAAAACTAAAGTGACCAGCTGGGGATCTTAACTCCCTACTGTAACCAGCTGGGAATGGGATCTAGGACCTCCACTAACAACATCAGACAGGATAAACTTTAGAAAATTAATGGACGGAGCGCTGGACCAGTGTGGCGTCATTCCTCTGAAGGAGTGGTGAAGGCTCGAACCTCTTTCCAGCTAGAGCTTCATGACTTTACCCACGATGGATGCAGTGTCGTGTCTGTATCCCATTAACCTGACGGAGGATCGAGCCTCCACTTGTTGAGGTGAATGACCCATGTGGGTTTAGCACTTCACACATACACATAAACGTATATATATATATATATATAATTTAGACAACAGTCAATGTAAATTTAGTGTAAAATAAACTAATGAATGCATGATTATAAACTAGTATATTTTGAAGCAAATAAATTTATTTTTCTGCTATGTTTGATAATTAGTTGTGTTTGTCTTCCTGCACTGAGTGTGACTGAGGCGCTCTCGTCTAGCCACTCATTCATCTTCACGACCAACACAGTCGTTCTTGTGTTGGACAATATAAATATTTAGAGTTGAGTTACGAAGGATGATTGTGACTTTGTTTGTATAAATATATATATATATATATATATATATATATATATATATATATATATATATATATATATATATATACGTATATATGTCGTGCCGATTAGGTAAAACTGGTCAATTAGCAAGAACTCATCTAAAATTAAGTCCTTTATAAAATTTTCTCTTATACGTTTAAATATATATTTTTCATTTATGTTAATGTAAAAATTTATAATTATATACCAAGAGAAACTTTGAAAACCTAACCTAACCTTATTACAACAAGCGCAATTTAGTTTAGCCTAACCCAACTAAATATATTTTAGATACGTTAACAATAATTTAATAATAAACAAACACAATGAAATATATTTTTTTCGTTATGTTCAGAATGATTTTGGCGAAATTATTGCATACACAAATTTTCACTTGTCTTATATGGCAAGGTGAGCGTTGCTATTTAAGCCAAAATCGTAAGTTTTACCTAACAGGCACGACATATATATATATATATATACGTATATATATATATATATATATATATATATATATATATATATATATATTATATATATATATATATATATATATATATATATATATATATAATATATATATATATATATATATATATATATATATATATATATATATATATATATATATATATATATATATATATATATATATATATATATATATATATATATATATATATATATATATATATATATATATATATAAACAAAGTCAGGGCAAGGAGGAAAATTTTCTGGCAGAATGAAGAAAGAATAAGAGGTGCATGATCATGAGTAGGACAGGTGCATGATGCAGTGAGTAGGACAGGTGCATGATGCAGTGAGTAGGACAGGTGCATGATGCAGTGGAGAGGAGAGCAGTGGCATGATGCAGTGAGTAGGACAGGTGCATGATGCAGTGAGTAGGACAGGTGCATGATGCAGTGAGTGACAGGAGAGAGAGGACTGCATGATGCAGTGAGTAGGACAGGTGCATGACGCAGTGAGTAGGACAGGTGCATGATGCAGTGAGTAGGACAGGTGCATGATGCAGTGAGTAGGACAGGTGCATGATGCAGTGAGTAGGACAGGTGCATGATGCAGTGAGTAGGACAGGTGCATGATGCAGTGAGTAGGACAGGTGCATGATGCAGTGAGTAGGACAGGTGCATGATGCAGTGAGTAGGACAGGTGCATGATGCAGTGAGTAGGACAGGTGCATGATGCAGTGAGTAGGACAGGTGCATGATGCAGTGAGTAGGACAGGTGCATGATGCAGTGAGTAGGACAGGTGCATGATGCAGTGAGTAGGACAGGTGCATGATGCAGTGAGTAGGACAGGTGCATGATGCAGTGAGTAGGACAGGTGCATGAGCAGTGAGTAGGACAGGCATGATGCAGTGAGTAGGACAGGTGCATGATGCAGTGAGTAGGACAGGTGCATGATGCAGTGAGTAGGACAGGTGCATGATGCAGTGAGTAGGACAGGTGCATGATGCAGTGAGTAGGACAGGTGCATGATGCAGTGAGTAGGACAGGTGCATGATGCAGTGAGTAGGACAGGTGCATGATGCAGTGAGTAGGACAGGTGCATGATGCAGTGAGTAGGACAGGTGCATGACGCAGTGAGTAGGACAGGTGCATGATGCAGTGAGTAGGACAGGTGCATGATGCAGTGAGTAGGACAGGTGCATGACTGCAGTGAGAGGACAGGCATGACGAGAGTAGGACAGGTGCATGATGCAGTGAGTAGGACAGGTGCATGATGCAGTGAGTAGGACAGGTGCATGATGCAGTGAGTAGGACAGGTGCATGATGCAGTGAGTAGACAGGTCATGAGCAGTAGAGGACAGGTGCATGATGCAGTGAGTAGGACAGGTGCATGACGCAGTGAGTAGGACAGGTGCATGACGCAGTGAGTAGGACAGGTGCATGATGCAGTGAGTAGGACAGGTGCATGATGCAGTGAGTAGGACAGGTGCATGATGCAGTGAGTAGGATGAAAGTGGGATAGACGGATTGAAGACAGAAATGTTAAACGCAGCTCAAATATACTCAATCTAGCACCTAAATTCCTGGGAGTGATTGAAATCACTAGAACTGTACTCACTGGAAGATACTGGAGGGACTGATCTCAATAATGGACACCGAAGTTACTGTTTATGATAACAAAATGCTTGGCAGACAGTGCAGGATATCTCCAATGAGAGGTCGGTAAGTGTAAAGGGACCACGACTCTTCAACACCTTTCCTTCCTGCGTGAAGAAGGTTACCAACAACCCCCCTAGCTGTTTTCCAGGGGAAACTCGACAAATTCCCCCCCCACCAACGAAAAAATGTTCCTGATCAGCCAGGTTATGACGCATACGTTGGACTGCAGGCAGTGACAGCTTGATCGGTTTGGGCAACACCCAGTACATCTGGTCTGGGACCGCGCCGCGGGGTCGAGGATCTCTGAAAGCTACTTCAGATAACCTCCAAGTAATATCCAGATAATGTAGTTTTAGAATGGTTGGTGCATGTGTTTAATTTATACCTGATGACTGGGAGAGAACACCTGATGACTGGGAGAGAACACCTGATGACTGGGAGAGAGCACCTGATGACTGGGAGAGAACACCTGATGACTGGGAGAGAGCACCTGATGACTGGGAGAGAACACCTGATGACTGGGAGAGAGCACCTGATGACTGGGAGAGAACACCTGATGACTGGGAGAGAGCACCTGATGACTGGGAGAGAACACCTGATGACTGGGAGAGAGCACCTGATGACTGGGAGAGAACACCTGATGACTGGGAGAGAGCACCTGATGACAGGGAGAGAGCACCTGATGACAGGGAGAGAGCACCTGATGACAGGGAGAGAGCACCTGATGACAGGGAGAGAGCACCTGATGACAGGGAGAGAGCACCTGATGACAGGGAGAGAGCACCTGATGACAGGGAGAGAGCACCTGATGACAGGGAGAGAGCATGTGTACTGTGTAGTTTCTTGTATAAGAAAAAAGGGGAAAAGAAAGTGTGTACAAATTATAGGGGGACAATGTCTCTAGAGTATACAGGGTAAAGTGTTTGGTAGAATTACTATTGAAAGAGTTAAGAGGCAAGAGAGAGAGAGAGAGAGAGAGAGAGAGAAAGAGAGAAAGAGAGAGAGAGAGAGAGAGAGAGAGAGAGAGAGAGAGAGAGAGAGAGAGAGAGAGAGAGAGGAGGACTACAGAGGAACAAGGAGGATTTAGGAAGAGTAGAGGATATATAGACCAAGTGTTTACACTGAACCATATACGTGAAGAATATTTAGATAATGGTAAGCAACGTTTTACCGTATTTACAGATTTACAAAGAGCATATGATAGGGTGGATAGGGAAGCAATGTAGCAGATGTTGCAAGTGTATACAATAGGTGGTGCTTTACTTAAAGCACGTAAGAGTTTTTATGGAGAGAGCGAGGCTCAGGTTCGGGTATGTAAAAGGGGACAATTTTTCAATAAAAGTAGACCTGAGCCTTAGACAGGGGTGTGTGATGCCACTAAAGTTGTTTAAGATATTTGTAGATGGTTTATTGAAGCAGTGAATGCTAGGGTGTTGGGGAGAAGTGTGGGATTAAAAGATAATGAATCAAGTACGAAGTTATCACAGTTGCTGTATGCTGATGACACCGTTGTTTTGGAAGAATCTGAAGAGAATGTGCAGCGGTTGATGGACATATTTTGGAGGGTATATAAAAGAAGGAAATTGAAAGTGAAGATACAAAACAGCAGAGTGATATGAGTATCAAAATTTCATGCAATGAAAAACTGAATATCGGAGTGGAATGAGGGAGCATGGAGAACATGTTGGCAGTTCTGTCTCAAGAAAGACGAGGTGAACAATAGAACTGGCGAGGGGAGAAAAAGAAGGTGGTGTATCGAGGCATCTGTGGAGTTAAAATTTACTTAAGGGGGCAACAATAGGAAGGTACCAAAGTATAGTGGCGCCAGCACTGTTATACAGGTGTGATTCATGGGCCTGAAACGTTGCTGTGAGAAGAAGGCTGAAAAAAAAGAGCAAATGTTATATTTGAGAGCAATGTATGGTTTGAATATTATGATTTAGAAGCAAAGAAAATAAAAAACAGTGCTGGGTTACGAAAGGTGTTATTGAGAGGGCGGAGGAGGGGTTATTGAGGTGGTTTGGGCATTTACAGAGGATGAAGCAGAGTGGGATGACCAAGAGGGTGTAAAAATTTTGGGTGGAAGTGAAAAAGGTTTTTAGCGGTAGGGATTTGAGCCTCCAGCAGGTTTGTGTGAGCGTATTAGAAGTGAAGGGAGACAAGTCGTAATTATGGCTTGACGTGCTGTTGGAGTGCAAGGTAACATCCACGAGGGGATTCATCCAAACATGTTAGCCAGAATGGAGTCCTGGAGGAAAGAAGTACAGTGCCTGTACTCTGAAGGATGGGTTGGGATGTTACAGTCCTGGAGGTGGGAAGTACAGTGCCTGTACTCTGAAGGATGAGTGGGGATGTTACAGTGCTGGAGGTGGGAAGTACAGTACCTGTACTCTGAAGGATGAGTGGGGATGTTACAGTCCTGGAGGTGGGAAGTACAGTGCCTGTACTCTGAAGGATGAGTGGGGATGTTACAGTGCTGGAGGTGGGAAGTACAGTGCCTGTACTCTGAAGGATGGGTGGGGATGCTACAGTCCTGGAGGTGGGAAGTACAGTACCTGCACTCTGAAGGATGGGTGGGGATGTTACAGTCCTGGAGGTGGGAAGTACAGTGCCTGTACTCTGAAGGATGAGTGAGGATGTTACAGTGCTGGAGGTGGGAAGTACAGTACCTGTACTCTGAAGGATGGGTGGGGATGTTACAGTCCTGGAGGTGGGAAGTACAGTGCCTGTACTCTGAAGGATGGGTGGGGATGTTACAGTGCTGGAGGTGGGAAGTACAGTACCTGTACTCTGAAGGATGGGTGGGGATGTTACAGTGCTGGAGGTGGGAAGTACAGTACCTGTACTCTGAAGGATGGGTGGGGATGTTACAGTCCTGGAGGTGGGAAGTACAGTGCCTGTACTCTGAAGGATGAGTGGGGATGTTACAGTCCTGGAGGTGGGAAGTACAGTACCTGTACTCTGAAGGATGGGTGGGGATGTTACAGTACTGGAGGTGGGAAGTACAGTACCTGCACTCTGAAGCATGGGTGGGGATGTTACAGTCCTGGAGGTGGGAAGTACAGTACCTGTACTCTGAAGCATGGGTGAGAATATTACAGTCCTGGAGGTGGGAAGTACAGTACCTGCACTCTGAAGCATGGGTGAGAATATTACAGTCCTGGAGGTGGGAAGTACAGTACCTGTACTCTGAAGCATGGGTGGGGATGTTACAGTACTGGAGGTGGGAAGTACAGTACCTGCACTCTGAAGCATGGGTGAGAATATTACAGTCCTGGAGGTGGGAAGTACAGTACCTGTACTCTGAAGGATGGGTGGGGATGTTACAGTCCTGGAGGTGGGAAGTACAATACCTGTACTCTGAAGGATGGGTGGGGATGTTACAGTGTTGGAGGTGGGAAGTACAGTGCCTGTACTCTGAAGGATGAGTGAGGATGTTACAGTCCTGGAGGTGGGAAGTACAGTGCCTGTACTCTGACGGATGGGTGGGGATGTTACAGTCCTGGAGGTGGGAAGTACAATACCTGTACTCTGAAGGATGGGTGGGGATGTTACAGTGTTGGAGGTGGGAAGTACAGTACCTGCACTCTGAAGCATGGGTGAGGATGTTACAGTCCTGGAGGTGGGAAGTACAATACCTGTACTCTGAAGCATGGGTGAGAATATTACAGTCCTGGAGGTGGGAAGTACAGTACCTGTACTCTGAAGCATGGGTGGGGATGTTACAGTCCTGGAGGTGGGAAGTACAATACCAGTACTCTGAAGGATGGGTGAGAATATTACAGTCCTGGAGGTGGGAAGTACAGTGCCTGTACTCTGAAGGATGGGTGGGGATGTTACAGTCCTGGAGGTGGGAAGTACAATACCTGTACTCTGAAGGATGAGTGGGGATGTTACAGTCCTGGAGGTGGAAGTACAGTACCTGCACTCTGAATTGCAATGTCTTCACTAGTATCAGTGGAGTTACCGGGATTCGAACCCAGTGTGAGATTGGCCCGGGCCGTCCGGCGTGTTAACCACTTTACCACAGTCCTTCTCCAGCCACAATATTGGGAAGCCCGTTTTTTTTATAGAACTATCCCACGACTGCCAGTGACTAGCTCCAGCTCCTGTCCCTTCTAAGTCACTCGTCAGGCACGTGCTGTTTGACCCCATAATGGTTTAGCGCTGTCTTTTTAAATGTAATAATATTATTTTTTATTAACACATCGGCCGACTCCCACCAAGGCAGGGTGGCCCGAAAAAGAAAAACTTTCATCATCATTCACTCCATCACTGTCTTGCCAGAGGGGTGCTTTACACTACAGTTATAAAACTGCAACATTAACAACCCTCCTTCAGAGTGCAGACACTGTACTTCCCATCTCCAGGACTCAAGTCCGGCCTGCCGGTTTCCCTGAATCCCTTCATAAATGTTACTTTGCTCACACTCCAACAGCACGTCAAGTATTAAAAACCATTTGTCTCCATTCACTCCTATCAAATACGCTCACGCATGCTTGCTGGAAGTCGAAGCCCCTCGCACACAAAACCTCCTTTACCCCCTCCCTCCAACCTTTCCTAGGCCGACCCCTACCCCGCCTTCCCTCCACTACAGATTTATACACTCTCGAAGTTATTCTGTCTCGTTCCATCCTCTCTACATGTCCGAACCACCTCAACAACCCCTCCTCAGCTCTCTGGATAATAGTTTTGGTAATCCCGCACCTCCTCTTAATTTCCAAACTCCAAATTCTCTGCATTATATTCACACCACACATTGACCTCAGACATGACATCTCCACTGCCTCCAGCCTTCTCCTCGTTGCAACATTCATCACCCATGCTTCACACACATATAAGAGTGTTGGTATAACTATACTCTCATACATTCCCCTCTTTACTTCCATGGACGAAGTTCTTTGTCTCCACAGACTCCGAAGTGCTCCACTCACCCTTTTCCCCTCATCAATTCTATGATTCACCTCATCCTTCATAGACCCATCTCTCCCTCCAATCTGATATCCAATCTTTCGTCACCTAATCTTTTTGTTATCCTGTCAAATATATCACAAGAATGGACATATCAGTGATTAATTATGTTTTAATTTTTTGAGAAATATTCCATTTTCAAGTATATGGAGAGAGAGAGAGAGAGAGAGAGAGAGAGAGAGAGAGAGAGAGAGAGAGAGAGAGAGAGAGAGAGAGAGAGAGAGAGAGAGAGAGAGAGAGAGAGACAGACAGACAGACAGACAGACAGAAAATTATAAATCACTATTAAGTCGTTATATTAACATTATCATCTTTTTTTATCCTGTGGTTATTTTTCCACTTCCGTAAAAACAAAACATCTGTCACGTTTCTCTCCATAAAAACATTCTTCAGAGACAAAGTCTTCATTAACATACAACGTTTCACTCTAAGGATTTTAGATTTTGTCACCGAAGTCTAACTCTAAATCTTCGTCAAAGTTCCACTAATCAGGGCGAAACGTTTCCCCTCGGTACACATTGTTTACATCCTTATCAATATATTCTGCCGATAATTTCAACCAAACATTGAAACGACAGATAAAAAAAATATTAGCACCCATTAATTTTTTTTTTTTTATAGGATTGAGAACAGGAGAGGATACTCTCCCAGGTAAGACCCACGAGGGTGAAAGGGAGATCTGGATAGTGGGAGAGGAATGGGTGAGAGAAGGAGGGAGAGAGCCAGGCTAGACCCAGTGTTGCGTACGAAAGAGAATAAGTTATAATCATAAGCATAATTTTTAAAGGGGTGGAGGGGTAAGCCAGTGGAAGGCCTCGGTCAGATGACCAAAAGCTTCACTTACGGGGCGTCACATGACTAAGATCCGGGTCAGGAAACTTCCTGACCCGGACCTGTTGTGCTACTGGCTATGTAAACTTGGTACTGCAAACCTTGACCCGGATTTAAGTAGCAAAGAACCGTCAAGAGGCAGTGCCAGTGCGTCACACTCGAGGTAACTATTTGCTGTTTCTCCAACGCTATTTTAGATAGACTGAGACGAATACGGAAGTGATCTTAAGGTTAGGTTAGGCGAGGTTAGATTAGGTTGTCAGGAAACAGGACAAGTGTTTCCTGATGCGGATCACCTGGAGCTTTTGGTCACCTGACCGAGGCCTTCCACTGGCTTACCAGTCCACCCCTTCAAAAAGTATGATTATTATTACAGCCATTTCTTTTCAAGAAATATTGAGAGCCACAAGAAACTTTGTAAAACTAATTTATTTATGCGTTATTTTAACGAAAGGAATAATAATAAAAATAATAAAAACGATAGACAATATGCAGAAAGTGAATAAAAATCGGACATAAAATTCCAAACGTCAGAAAATTGACGTTCTTCCAAACAAAGGAAAAAGGGTAACTTAAACTACATAAAACAGCAGGAAAATAAAACACTGGAAATAAAACGATGTAAAACTGCCATAAAACTCAAACAATGAAAAGCCCATAAAACAATAAAAAAATAAAACTCATTAGAATAAGATCATAAAATAATAGAGACATAAAACACGATAGAAGAGGACATAAAACACAATACAATAGATACATAATACACAATAGAATAGGGACATAATATACAATAGAATAGGGACATAATACACAATAGAATAGGGACATAATACACAATAGAAAAGGTGTAAGGACCGTTGTATTTCTTAAACATTTCACAGCACTGTAACATTGGTGTGTACACTGTAACATTGGTGTGTACACTGTAACATTGGTGTGTACACTGTAACATTGGTGTGTACACTGTAACATTGGTGTGTACACTGTAACATTGGTGTGTACACTGTAACATTGGTGTGTACACTGTAACATTGTGTGTACACTGTAACATTGGTGTGTACACTGTAACATTGTGTGTACACTGTAACATTGGTTGTACACTGTAACATTGGTGTGTACACTGTAACATTGGTGTGTACATGTAACATTGGTGTGTACACTGTAACATTGGTGTGTACACTGTAACATTGGTGTGTACACTGTAACATTGGTGTGTACACTGTAACATTGGTGTGTACACTGTAACATTGGTGTGTACACTGTAACATTGGTGTGTACACTGTAACATTGGTGTGTACAAAGCTGGAAGGTTGTATATATATATTATTATTCATATTAAAACATTTGTATTTCTTTTCATACGTTGTTTTAAGGACGGAAATAAACACTTCTGTAATTATTGTGTTTGTTTGAACCTGTGTGTGTGTGTGTGTGTGTGTGTGTGTGTGTGTGTGTGTGTATGTGTGTGTGTGTGTGTGTATGTGTGTGTGTGTGTGTGTGTGTGTGTGTGTGTGTTAGTTACCATTTTGTCCTAGGCACATGTCGATTAGACACTAGGCCTGTTGTATGTATGTGTGTGTGTGTGTGTGTGTGTGTGTACTCACCTAGTTGTACTCACCTAGTTGTGGTTGCAGGGGTCGAGTCCCAGCTCCTGACCACGCCTCTTCACTGGCTGCTACTGGGTCACTCTCCCTGCGCCATGAGCTTTATCATACCTCTTCTTAAAGCTATGTATGGAGCCTGCCTCCACTACATCACTTCCTAAACTATTCCACTTCCCGACCACTCTGTGACTGAAGAAATACTTCCTAACATCCCTGTGATTCATCTGAGTCTTCAACTTCCAACTGTGTCCCCTTGTTGCTGTGTCCCATCTCTGGAACATTCTGTCTCTGTCCACTTTGTCAATTCCTCTCAGTATATTATATGTTGTTATCATGTCCCCCCTATCTCTCCTGTCCTCCAGTGTCGTCAGGTCGATTTCCCTTAACCGGGACTAGTCTTGTTGCAAACCTTTGCACTTTCTCGAGCTTCTTCACGTGCTTGGCAAGGTGTGGGTTCCAAACTGGTGCTGCATACTCCAGTATGGGCCTAACGTACACAGTGTACAGGGTCCTGAACGATTCTTTATTAAGATGTCGGAATGCTGTTCTTAGGTTTGCTAGGCGCCCATATGCTGCAGCAGTTATTTGGTTGATGTGCGCCTCAGGAGATGTACCTGGTGTTATACTCACCCCAAGTCTTTCCTTGATTGAGGTTTGTAGTCTCTGGCCCCTAGGCTGTACTCCGTCTGCGGTCTTCTTTGCCCTTCCCAATCTTCATGACTTTGCACTTGGTGGGGTTGAACTCCAGGAGCCAATTGCTGGACCAGGCTTGCAGCCTGTCCAGATCCTTTGTAGTTCTGCCTGGTCCTTGTCCGATGAATTTTCTCATCAACTTAAATCATCTGCAAACAGGGACACTTCGGAGTCTATTCCTTCCGTCATGTCGTTCACAAATACCAGAAACAGCACTGGTCCCAGGACTGACCCCTGTGGAACCCAGCTCGTCACCGGCGCCCACTCTGACACTTCACCACGTACCATGACTCGCTGCTGTCTTCCTGACAGGTATTCCCTGATCCATTGTAGTGCCTTCCCTGTTACCCCTGCCTGGTCCTCCAACTTTTGCACTAATCTCTTGTGTGGAACTGTGTCAAACGCCTTCTTACAGTCCAAGAATATGCAATCTACCCACCCTCTCTCTCTTGTCTTATTGCTGTCACCCTGTCGTAGAACTCCAGTAGGTTTGTGACACAGGATTTCCCGTCCCTAAAACCGTGTTGGCCGTCGTTGATAAGTTCATTCCTTTCTAGGTGCTCCACCACTCTTCTCCTGACTATCTTCTCCATGACCTTGCATGCTATACATGTCAGTGACACTGGTCTGTAGTTTAGTGCTACGTTCCTGTCTCCTTTTTTAAAAATTGGAACTACATTTGCTGTCTTCCATACCTCAGGTAGTTGCCCCGTTTCGATAGATGTGTTGAAGATCATTGTTAGGGGTATGCATAGCTCCTCTGCTCCCTCTCTCAGGACCCATGGAGAGATGTTATCGGCCCCATCGCCTTTGAGGTATCTAGCTCGCTTAGTAGCCTCTTCACTTCCTCCTCAGTTGTGTGTATTGTGTCCAGCACCTGATTGTGTACCCTACCTCTCCTCCTTTCTGGAGGCCCTTCTATCTCCTCTGTGAACACCTCTTTGAATCTCATGTTGAGCTCCTCACACACTTCACGGTCATTTCTTGTGACCTCCCCTCCTTCCTTCCTCAGCCTGATCACCTGGTCCTTGACTGTTGTTGTTCTCCTGATGTGGCTGTACAACAGCTTTGGGTCAGATTTGGCTTTCGCTGCTATGTCATTTTCGTACTGTCTTTGGGCCTCCCTTCTTACCTGTGCATAATCATTTCTGGCTCTACGACTGCTCTCCTTATTCTCCTGGGTCCTTTGCCTTCTGTACCTCTTCCATTCCCTGGCACACTTGGTTTTGGCTTCCCTGCACCTTTGGGTGAACCATGGGCTCATTCTGGCTTTTTTGCTTCTCCTGTTACCCTTGGGTATAAACCTCTCCTCAGCTTCCTTGCAAATTGTTGTCAAATATTCCATCATCTCGTCTACTGACTTCCCTGTCAGCTCACTGTCCCACTGAACTCCGTGCAGAAAGTTCTTCATGCCCAAGTAGTCACCTTTCTTGTAGTTTGGCTTCATTCGTGCAGCCCTTCCTGCATCCCCCTCCACTTGTAACTCTACTATGTATTCGAAGCTTAGAACCATATGATCACTGGCCCCAAGGGGGCTTTCATGTGTGATGTCCTCAATATCTGCGCTACTCAGGGTGAATACTAGGTCCAGTCTCGCTGGTTCGTCCCCTCCTCTCTCTCTGGTAGTGTCCCTTACGTGTTGGTACATGAGATTTTCCAGTACCACCTCCAGCATCTTAGACCTCCACGTTTCTTGGCCCCCATGTGGCTCTAAGTTCTCCCAATCGATTTCCTTATGGTTGAAGTCACCCATGATCAGTAGCTTCGCCCTGCTCGCTTGAGCCCTTCTGGCCACTTCTGCCAGTGTGTCAATCATCGCTCTATTACTCTCATCGTACTCTTGCCTTGGCCTCCTGCTGTTCTGTGGTGGGTTATACATAACTGCAATTACCACCTTGGGACCTCCAGACTGTAGCGTTCCTACTATGTAATCCCCAGCTTCTCCTCTGTCTCCTCTCTCCAGCTCGTCAAAATCCCATTGGTTTTTGATCAGCAGTGCCACTCCTCCACCCCCTCTGTTCTCTCTGTCTTTCCTCAGGATCTGGTATCCCATTGGAAAGATGGCATCTGTTATCATACCTGTGAGCTTCGTTTCTGTGAGAGCTATTATGTCCGGTGATGCCTCTTTGACTCTTTCGTGCCACTCCTCCCACTTATTTGTTATTCCATCAGCATTGGTGTACCATACCTTCAGTTTCCTCTATAACACTGTGTTTTGGGGGTCTGTGGGGGTGGGGGACCTGGCGGTGTACTGTGGGATTCTATAGTGGAGTGTTGGGTGGGGGTGTGAGTGTGGGTTGTAGATTGTGTTGGGATAGGGTGCTTGGTTGTTGGGTGTTGGGGATGGTTCTGTGTGTGCTTGCTCTTGTTTCTCTGCCCTGCTCTGGTTGTCCTCTACCAGTTCTGTCCTTGTCTCTCCTCCCAGCTCCTTTCGCCTTAGTGCCCTCTCCCTCAGCTGCTGTCGTTCTGTTTTTGTTCTGTCTCGGTCTAGGAACACCCTCTTGTAGTCTTCCGTTCCCTTCAATCTTGGTTTCTCTTGGAGGATTCTGTCCCGCACTGTTTCTGTCCTGAGAATCAGCTTGAGCGGTCGATTTCTCCCTTCGAGTACCCCCCTATTCTCTGAAAATTTACAACCTCAGACATGTCTTCTTCGCCTATTGCTTTGAGTATGTTCTCAATCTCCTTTCTTTCTGCCTGCCGTCTTTCCGTGTATGTCCTTTCCTCCCTCTCCATCAGCCCATGAATAAACACTGCCTGTGTGTGTGTGTGTGTGTGTATGTGTGTGTGTGTGTGTGTGTGTGTGTGTGTATTTGTTAGTTATGTTACCATTTTGTCCTAGGCACATGTCGATTAGACACTAGGCCTGTTGTATGTGTGTGTGTGTGTGTGTGTGTGTGTGTGTACTCACCTAGTTTTGGTTGCAGGGGTCGATTCACAGCTCCTGGCCCCGCCTCTTCACTTGTCTCTACTAGGTCACTCTTCCAGTTCCACGAGCTTTATCATATCTATTCTTAAAGCTATGTATGGATCCTGCCTCCACTACATCACTTTCCAGATTATTCCACTTCCTGACAACTCTGTGACTGAAGAAATACTTCCTAACATCCCTGTGATTCATCTGAGTCTTCAACTTCCAACTGTGTACCCTTGTTGCTGTGTCCCATCTCTGGAACATTCTGTCTCTGTCCACCTTGTCAATTCCTCTCAGTATTTTATATGTCATTATTATATCCCCCCTATCTCTCCTGTCTTCCAGTGTCGTCAGGTCGATTTCCCTTAACCTCTCCTCGTAGGACATACCCCTTAGCTCCGGGACTAGTCTTGTTGCAAACCTTTGCACTTTATCTAGTTTCCTTACATGGTTGGCTAGGTGTGGGTTCCAAACTGGCGCTGCATACTCCAATATGGGCCTAACGTACACAGTGTACAGGGTCCTGAACGATTCCTTATTAAGATGTCGGAATGCTGTTCTTAGGTTTGCTAGGCGCCCATATGCTGCAGCAATTATTTGGTTGATGTGCGCCTCAGATGCGCCCGGTGTTATATTCACCCCAAGATCCTTTTCCTTGAGTGTGGTTTGTAGGCTCTGGCCCCCTAGACTGTACTCCGTCTGTGGTCTTCTTTGCCCTTCCCCAATCTTCATGACTTTGCACTTGGTGGGGTTGAATTCCAGGAGCCAGTTGCTGGACCATCCTTGCAGCCTGTCAAGATCCCTTTGTAGTTCTGCCTGGTCCTCGTCCGATTGAATTCTTCTCATCAGTGTATGTGTGTGTGTGCGCACACACATACACACACACGCGTGCGTGTGTGCACTCACCTACATATGGTTGAAGGGGTTGAGTCCTAGCTCCTGTCCTCGCCTCTCAACTTGCCGGCTTCACTCCCTCCTAAGCTCACAGGATAAATTAGTTAAATTAGCAATAAAAACCTATAATTTGCAATTATTTCGCATTGCTTTGTTTATAGTGTCTCTTAATCCATTCTCTTTATTCCACATACATTATGTTTCACATCTCCCGGCGTATGTATTAATAAATATTTGTTGACATTGATCGTAGTATCAGGAGAGCAACGTAACGCTACGACTGGCTGAGTATAACATCAGTAATATTCTAAAAAAAATGGTTAGAATCATAACCAAATTTTTTAAAGCGGTGGAGGGGTAAGCCAGTGGAAGGTCTCAGTCAGATGACTAAAAGTTAAGAGGCGCGTGAGTTTCCCTGTCTCTTAATATCATGTTTATTTTTCCCTTATAATCTACCTTGTCCATAATTACTATCGCATTTGCTTTGTCTGCTTTCGTAAGGTGAAGTCTAAGATCTTTCCTTAATTCATGGTATAACTTAACAAATCTTTGATGACAATTGTGTTACAGAGGTGTGAGCACAGCTCACACCTCTGCAAGCACCACCACCATCACCACCACCACTACTACCACCACCACCACCACCAACACCACCACCATCACTACCACCACTACCAACACCACCACCATCACTACCACCACTACTACCACCACCATCACTACCACCACCACCATCACCACCACCACCACCATCACCACCACCACCACCACCACCACCATCACCACCACCACCACCACCATCACTACCACCATTCACTTCCGCACACTAATGACCCTTCACTCGTCAAACTAATAATAACCAAGTAATTTACTTTTTGGCCATTCCTAAGTACCTGGTGTTCCTTGTTCAACTGTGTCTCTTCAAACATTATATACTGACCTCCTCCTCCTCATTATTATTACGTATTATTATTATTATTATTATTATTAATTTTATTATTATTATTCTTATTGTTATTATAATTATTATTATTATTATTATTATTATTATTATTATTATTATTATTATTATTATTATTATTATTATTATTATTATTAATATATCTTTACCAGAATCCAGGCAGCATTTATATAATGACAGTCAAATGGCAACAAAGAAATAATGATATTAAGGGAACTGAAATGAATAATAGGATGAACCTGAGCTTAAGTTTATTGAATAATATTTATGTGGATGTTTACGTAATTTTCTTTAAATATACCACTTGTAAATATTACGTTAACGTCTACCAGTTTTTTTCAATACAAGTAGTAAAGATCTCAAAAAAATGTTCATGGTGTTCCTCCCTGGAGGGTGTTCCGGGGGTCAGCGCCCCCGTGGCCCTCTCCCAGACGAGGCCTCGTGGCTGCTGGTCTGGTAAGTCAAGTCTAACGTATGCACCAGCCTGGCTGATCAGCAACGGATTTGAGGAATTTGTCGAGCTCCTTCTTGAAGGCAACCAGGCTTTGTTGGTAATTCCCATTATACATGAAGGGAGGGTGTTGAATAGTCGTGGTCCCTTTACACTTATTGAGTTCTCAGAGTACTCATCACTTCCCTGCTTTTCATTGTAGGTATTTTGCACTGTCTACCAAGCCTCTTGTGTCCATAGGTAGTAATTTCTGTGTGCAGGTCTGGGACCAATTCCTCCAGTATCTTACAGGTGTAGATTATGAGGCATCTTTCTCGTCTACATTCTAAGGAGTGCAGTTCTAGGGACTTCAGCCAGTCCCAGTAATTTAGATGCTTGACTGAGTTAATAGAAGCTGTCAAGGTTCTCTGCACATTTTCCAGTTCAGCATTTTCGTCTGTCTTGAAGGAGGCCGTTAGCACATAGCAATATTCCAGCCTAGAGAAAACCAGTGACCTGGAGAGCATCATCAGTGGCTTTGGCATCTCTTGTTTTGAAGGTTCTAGTTATCCAGCCTATCATTTTCCTAGAAGATGCAATAACAACAATGTTATGTAGTGGACAGGCTTGAAACCCCATTAACCAGCCAACATTTGTTATTTCTCGTCTCAGGTGTGTATAGATATTACTTCTTGCAAAGATTATTTCTGTGAGTTTCTCACCGAGTGGAGCAATAAGTCAGGGAAAGGTCTCAGTCACATGACCAAAAGCTGCACTGAGTGGGTCTGGAGGATCTGGTCCACACACGACTGATGATCACAGCGCCTCCATCTGGAACCTTCTTTGGGTTGACTGTATTTCGAGTCTTCGCAGTTACTTGTGGAGAAGTAAAGTCGGTTGAGCAAATGAGAGGTGGCTCGCACCTGGCTCACAGCAGCTGGCTCACAGCAGCTGGCTCACAGCAGCTGGCTCACAGCTGACTCGTACCTGGCTCACAGCTGGCTCACAGCTGGCTCACAGCTGACTCGCACCTGGCTCACAGCTGGCTCACAGCTGGCTCACAGATGGCTCACAGCTGGCTCACAACTGGCTCACAGTTGGCTCACAGCTGGCTCTAGTTTCTACCTGGTCTCTATATGTGTGTGGCTTTAATGTTAACGTATATATCGATATAAGGAGTGTTGTTGGGGGCAAGTTTTGAAATTATTTGAGATAGGAAAATGTATGTAGGTCTGTGAAATATATGAGAGAGAGAGAGAGAGAGAGAGAGAGAGAGAGAGAGAGAGAGAGAGAGAGACAAAGAGAGACAGAGAGAATAAGTGAGCATGTAAGTGTGGGGTGGGAGGGGGGGGAGGGGGGGGGGGGAGTGGAAGCTAATGACACCAAGTTTTTCAAGGGTCATTAATTATCTGGTGTCAAGACTGTCACATGCTCGCGCCCACACCCTGCCACCCTCACACCCCCTACCACCCTCACACCCCCTACCACCCTCACACCCCCTACCACCCTCACACCCCTACCACCCTCACACCCCTACCACCCTCACACCCCTACCACCCTCCACCCCCTACCACCCTCACACCCCTACCACCCTCACACCCCTACCACCCTCACACCCCTACCACCCTCACACCCCTACCACCCTTACACCCCTACCACCCTCACACCCCCTACCACCCTCACACCCCTACCAACCTCACCCCCTACCACCCTCACACCCCCGCCTACACCCTGCCACCCTCACACCTCCGCCCACACCCCTGCCATTCTCACACACCCCGCCCACACCCTGCCACCCTCACACCCCCCCCCCACACCCTGCCACCCTCACAACCCCGCGCACACCCTGCCACCCTCACCCCTCCGCCCACATCCTGCCACCCTTACACCCCGCCCACACCCTGCCACCCTCACACCCCGCCCACACTCTGCCATCCTCACACCACCCGCCCACACCCTGCCGCTCTCACAATCCCGCCCACACATCCACACCCACACTTCCCACCCACACCCGCCAAATTCCATTACTGTTCTAGATAAATCTAGTCTGACCTTAAATAGGTTAATTAAAAGGATGTTATATTATGTAAATTTTTGCAAAGTTTAGCCGAGTCAATTTATAAAAGCAGTTCTTCATAGCTTAGTTAATTGGGTTTGAAACCTATCGACTACATGAGGGTCATTAAGGCTGTGTTTCACCTGTAGACCATCATACAAGAATACTTCAATACATAAAATATTGATTTAAGTAAACTATCAGTGTATATACACTGGGAGACATACACCTCTGTGTATATCTTAGTGTATATATACTGAGAGACATACACCTCTGTGTATATCTTAGTGTTATACACTGAGAGACATACACCTCTGTGTATATCTTAGTGTTATACACTGAGAGATATACACCTCTGTGTATATCTTAGTGTTATACACTGAGAGACATACACCTCTGTGTATATCTTAGTGTATATATACTGAGAGACATACACCTCTGTGTATATCTTAGTGTTATACACTGAGAGACATACACCTCTGTGTATATCTTAGTGTTATACACTGAGAGACATACACCTCTGTGTATATCTTAGTGTCATACACTGAGAGACATACACCTCAAGGTACGTGAACCATTGTGTTGTATTCTCTAGACAGAAATTTAACAACTTTTTTCATTCAAGAAGAAATATTTTCTTATATAGGCTAAATGCATTTAATTATTATATAATATATATATATATATATATATATATATATATATATATATATATATATATATATATATATATATATATATATATATATATATATATATATATATATATATATATATATTGCTGCGAGAATAAGCCAGCAGCACGTCGCTAAATTGCTCATTTACCTTTGATATACCTTCGATGAATTTCGAGAGTTTTTCTACTCCCGCAGCCCGGCCTTGGGCCAGGCTCGTCTGGTGCTAGCCTGGTCAACCAGGCTGTTGCAGCTGGAGGTCCGCTGGCCCACATAGCCATCACAGCCTGGTTGATCTGGTACCTGGTGATGATACTTGTCCAGTATTATTTAGACCTTAAAAGTTAAAACAGGTCAGTAACTCAACTGTGTGATAATCAGTTACAATAAGAGCAGATATACCAGGAATAATGTAAACTTAGTTATTTACGTGAACTTTAAAGAGAGGATCAGCCTACAATAACAGGTACGTTAGCTATACATGATATCACTCTCCTCCCCTTCTGTAACTTCATTCATTAGGTACCTTTCAGCTCTGTGCCTGAACAAAAACTCCACAGAACCAGGTCATGTATACCGAGAGATGTTTGCATCTTAGTGTATGTACAGTACTTGTATAACCTGGTTAACAGGTTATATGAGGCCGTAATGACCTTTTGTGTAATGGATAGGCTTTAAAACAACCATCTGTTCACTGATCGCTTTGTATATATTTTCAAGAATTTGCGGTAAGAGCAGCAATGTTTACACAGAGATCTATATATCTTAGTTTATGTATACTTGAAGTTTACTTCAGTCCTTCTCATTTGCAACCGATAAGAAACTTTACCAAAAATTATCATTACTGGAAGAAATGAATGAACCAGTTGATGGATTGTGGAACCTAGATATCATAGGCATTAATGTGAATAAACCGTGCCCATTAATGACTAGGTTTTAATCATTAAATCCCTGTTAGCGAGTCATCCACATACAGATTAAAGAGAGATGGGAGAGGAAGTCCCATGGCAAACACACGGAGGAAGGTAGACAGAGGGCCAGGCAGGATAGGATCACCAACAAATACTTCACTTCCGCCTCTCAGTGACCTCCCCCAAGCCTGGGAGAATTTCTTCAAGAAAGTCGTCACTGGGAACCTGAGATGGGTCGAGACGAACCTCATCTCTCACCCACTACGCTGCCTTGAGTGGTTTTTTTTTTTTTTTCCTTTTTTTAGGCTCTGAATGCATGCTCAGTAATGGTATTTTGTGTGAGGGGAAAATTATATTTATGTTGAAGAGCCTTCTGTCCATAGGGACATGGACATTTGAAAGGGTATGATATGGTAATAGCGACAGGATGTGGAAAAAAGTAGAAGCCTATGTTCAGTGCGCCGGAAAAAAATTACTATTTTAATAAATGTCCTGAACTGTAATTAATTGCCTTTTTTACAGACACTTGCAGCAGGACAATCTTTAATTACCTCTAAGGCGAGCTTTACTAGGAAAGTGTTTCTCATTAGATAAAGCCCTTCTTGAATGAATAAAAGACACAATACCGTGACTGGAACAATACACAAAATAACTCGTACATAGGAGAAAGAAACTAATGACGTCGTCATAAGTTTCTTCTATTTCTTGGGACTACACCTGTGCAGACACCTACTTGCCATACTCCGTAGCTAAAGGGGGTGGAGCTGCCAGCCACAGGGAGACCCAGAAGACCCGCATATACGATGGCCCCACCCCTTGCTATAACTTCATCCCAATAGTGTCGGAGACCCTTGGAGCATGGGGCAAGTGTGCTCTCAAGTTCCTCAGAGAGTTGGGTGAAAAACTCATCATAGAAACCAGGAACCACAGGGCGGCCAGTTTCCTCTTTCAGAGACTCAGTGTTGCGATCCAGAGGAAAAATGCCTGCAGCATTCTGGGCACGCGGACCACCGCTGGGGAGCTGGACGAAGTATTTGACATGTAGCTCTGAGTTGTTATCTATGTTGTTCTACTCCCTATTGTATCTTTGTCAATGTATTTTGTCTTTAAATAAAATCTATATAAAATATAGGGGGTGGTAAGAGAAAACAATTTTCAAACAGCTTCAGGGAGAACCTTGAGTTTTCCCTGAAGCAAGTTTATTCTTTTCTCTGAGGATGAGGGTCCCCAAGACAGTTCCATATATATATGCCTGGAGAGAATTCCAAGGGTCAACGCCCCCGCGGCCCGGTCCGTGACCAGGCCTCATGTTGGACCAGAGCCTGATCAACCAGGCTGTTACTGCTGGCCGCACGCAGTCCAATGTACGAACCACAGCCTGGCTGGTCAGGTACCGACTTTAGGTGCCTGTCCAGTGCCTGCTTGAAGACAGCCAGGGGTTTGTTGGTAATCCCCCTGATGTATGCTGGGAGGCAGTTGAACAATCTTGGGCCCCTGACACTTATTGTGTTGTCCCTCAACGTGCTAGTGGCACCCCTGCTCTTCATTGGGGGGATGTTACATTGCCTGCCGAGTCTTTTGCTTTCGTAGGGAGTGATTTTCGTGTTCAAGTTTGGTACTAAGCCCTCGAGAATTTTCCATGTGTATATAATAATGTATCTCTCCCGCCTGCGTTCTAGAGAGTACAGGTTTAAGAACTTCAAGCGTTCCCAGTAATTGAGGTGGTTTATCGTCGTTATGCGTGCCGTAAAGGTTCTCTGCACATTTTCAAGGTCAGCAATTTCACTCGCCTTGAAAGGTGCAGTTAGTGTGCAGCAATATTCCAGCCTAGATAGAACAAGCGATCTGTAAAGTGTCAACATGGGCTTGGCATCTTTGGTTTTGAAAGTTCTCATTATCCATCCTGTCATTTTTCTAGCAGATGCAATTGCTACGGTGTTATGGTCCTTGAAGGTGAGATCCTCTGACATGATCACTCCCAGGTCTTTGACATATATATATAATATGGTACAAAAAATTTAAGAGATACATTGTTGATATAAAGATGTCATATACAGTACACGAGGTATGAGAGATACATGTCTAGTACATATTGTTACATGTTTGTCACTGGTTATAATGCGAAAATCTCATCCAGCTCCTCCGAGCTGGGGCGCGTGCCCAGAATGCAGCATGCATTACCCCTCTGAACAGAAGCGCTGAGCCGCTAGAACAGAAAACTAGCTGCCTTGGGATCCCTAGTTACCCTGTTGAGTCTTTTGCCCAGCTCCTTGAGGAACTTAACTGCACTCTTTCCCCATGAGCCAAGGGTCTCTGAGCCTATGGGAACAAACATATAATGATGGGCAAGTTCTCCATATTTTCTCAACTTCTGGGACTCCCTGAAGGTGGCAGCTGCCCCTCCTTCCTCCCTGGTGTATTGGAGATAGGTATCAGCCAAGGTAGATGCACATGTGTAGTCCCACACCACCTGCTTGCCGTCTGTCCAGGCTTGAAGGGTGATACCTTCTGGACGCTTTTGGCTGCCATCAGATCTGCATAGTTGGGGTGGTTCCCTTACTGCTGGGCATTCGGCTGTTGTGAGGCTCTTCGTGATAATGTTATTAACCTCTTCATGTCTTGCAATCTTTCCCTCAGATTTACGACACACAAGACCATGGTACCCGAATCGGTCTGCTGCTTCACTGCCACAAATACACCTGTGTTCGGCGAGAATAGGGGCGGCAAGTCGAAGGGTAACACCATTGCGGATGGTTTGTGGGTCGAGGCGTGTGCCAAGGCTGGAGTTGGGAACAGCCAAAAGAAAGTCCCCTGCATGAGGAGCTCTCACTGTAAGGAGGCGGGCTCTATCCTTCCCTGACACACTCTGAAGCATTGCTGAGGCTATATTCTCTACTATTGGGCCATCCCAGTGCGACTGTTTGTAGTTGTTGGGGAGAGCAGGCCTGGTTTCAGAGCCTGTTAGATTATCCCAGATCCTGCCTCCATCAACGAACTTTTGGTCATGGATTCCAATCGTGTCCTTAAGATGTTCAGGGAGAATTGTTGCTACAAGCCCTCTGGATGCAATGCATGAAGACAGGAAAGCAGGTAGAGCTATATATATATATATATATATATATATATATATATATATATATATATATATATATATATATATATATATATATATATATATATATATATATAATATATATATATATATATATATATAATATATATATATATATATATATATATATATATATATATATATATATATATATATATATATATATATTATATATATATATATATATATATATATATATATATATATATATATATATATATATATATATATATATATATATATATATATATATATATATATATATATATATATATATATATATATATATATATATATATGTATATATATATATATATATATATAAAATTTAATTAAGGTTAATGTACATTGAACACCACTTATTATACATTACAAAGGTCAATGTACATTAGAAAGAGATAAATGTACATTAGACAGGTACATACTGCAGCATCAAAGAGCGGAGTGAGGCACTATATACCACCTTCACTCCCTCAACACCTGGACTAATATTAGCATTACCAAGAAATACAGTGGAGGTTTTATGCCAAAAAGCTGCCTGGTGAAGGATTACACTGGTAAACTCCATTAATGCTGCCCTCCCTCAACCTTGTAAACAATCTCAAGCTTGAAACGGTAGACACCACCAACAGTATGGTGGCGATTTTTTTTATGTGTATGTTTATCATCTTCATCTGAGGATTACGTCTCGTATGTTTTTATCACTATCACAAGGGGCTAAATGCATATGGTCAGGGGTGGATCTACTGTGAAACTACTGAAGCTTAGCTTCAGGGCTCTTAATCCCTGAGGGGCTCCAGAAGCCACTTTAGTCCACATTGCTTAAAAAATTTTGGTCTACTGTATGAGTTTTTTTTTTTTTTTTAAATATTAATAATAGAGTAATTCAAGACAAAATAATAGTTAAAATAAAAATTAAGCTTAATTGAATTATCATGTAGGCTTAGCTGTTGCTGGTTGTGAGGGTGACCCCAAAACAGTTCAAGCTTCAGGGCCCCAAAATGTAGGTCCACCATTGAATATAGGTCAAATATGACTATTTTTTTATGTTGCTCACAGGGAAGCGCTAAGCTCGTATGGGTCATGTATAACTACTGTGTATTTATTAAGACACGATGTCAGCATTAACATGGGGAGCACTAGACCCATATGGGTCACACACTGCCTTAGGGAATAGGAAGCACATTTGATCTGAGGGGCAGCACTAACTTTTTGGATTAAGAACCCTTCAACTACATCAAGACACATCTCTTGTAGCTCCTCTCACAGGATCCAATCCTGAGATGTATCTTCAAATCCTTTTCAGTTCTGAAGTAAAGCTTTCACTACCTACATGTAATTCTTATTTTGACAACTTTATAAATATAAAATGTCAGTAAACGTGGATATAAAAAATACTCAACAGTAATTTAAATATGTATTTATGAGAATACAATAGTATATTACATTCTTCATATTATTGGTATTTTGTTCTTTGGATTATTCCAGGGCTAAGTGAAGTATTATTATCCGGGTTATTTAAATTTCTAGAAACAGAACATGTTAAAATTTTTGATAAAATATAAAACCTAATAATATTTCATTAGATGCAAATGATGTATTACAAACAATACTGAAGAAAAAGACACATTGTAGAACAAATTTGCATTGCAACATTTTAGCATCAGGGCAAAACACTGTTCCCCCCCCCCATCCCCAGAAAAAAATTTGAACGGCAATGTGACTTTCTTCAGTATTGTTTAACTAAAGCGACGACAGACAATCACATGAAGCACTGAGACAACCATGAGAGAGTCGTCATTGTCTCAGCAGTCCTCCACACACTGCAGACAAACGCACTAGTACAACTCTGGTATGAAAGGCTGAAATTCCAGAATTCAACAAATCTATTGCCTTGTGGTGTTTGTGCACTTAAATCCCTGCTGTTTTCATTGTATTTTTTAATTACAATGAGAAAAGTTCACCATTTGTTAGTAATTAAAAAAAATAAACTGTGGAGTTATCCAGAAATTTGTTGAGCGTAGTAAGAGAGCAGTTTTTTTTTTACATACAATGTGACCTATAACATTTAATTTTTTTAATGAACAGCATATAAAAAATTATTAACCTGATAAAAATTCTTGGTCACAAATTAACATTGCTAATTATTATTATTATTATATTCATAGGGCTCACACAGTAGTACTTAGGGAATTGAAGGCAATCAGGTTTGACCAGAGGAATGAGCAAGAGGCTTCAGTTCCTTGAATCAAGAGTCCTCCACCAGCATCAAGGCACCTTTCCATGAAGAACTAAGTATTATAGGTATCTTGCATATATACAAATCATTTGAGTAATACATCAAAGCAAGTTTCTATCACACTTTTGGGATGTATACAATTCTTTCAAAATAAAGTCATACTACTATGTATAAACAGTGTGAATTAAAATTTGAAGAATCTCAATATTTAAGTTACATAAGATAACTCTTGAGAATGAAGTTTGCAGTTATGAAATACAACAACACACTAAATATACACAGTTCTGTTATTCACTCTATACCAATGAAATGAAAAAAATTCACAACTATTTTGAAGGCACATTGATTAATTTGGAAAGGAACTCACTATTCATGATATGCAATATACTTCTTAAGATTCAGTAAGGTCTGTATTTTAGTACATGTATAGGCATAAAATAATGCACAATCCTGTAGATTTTGATGACCAAGATTCTCATAAACTGCATCACTCATGGGTAATGTCTAAACAGGAGTGGAATGAACTAACACAGATATGGAATGACAAACCAATCTAAAATGCACATAATACATTATCATCACCATAAAGTCATTGGTGTTCAAATATAACATGATAGTAAATGTACAACCTAAACTATTGCTTCATACTGCATCTGAACTGTAAATAGCAGTACGAAGATCATAATACATGCAAAGAAAATATTGCTGCACTAGTGGTACATAACTTGCTAAATAGGCAGGACTGAAATCCATGGATAGCCAATCCTAAAACCAGTGTGCCAATGATCTAACCATGTTGATCAGACCCTGATCCACCACAAGGCCTGGTCTCAGACCAGGCCACGGGGGCATTGACCACTGAAACCCTCTCCAGGTATGCTGGCCTGTAAGAACATGGTCCATTCTGATATTTCAAATGACCATGTGGATGCTACAGAAAATTTTGGATGTAATAATTAAAAGCAATTTCTGCAGTTCCCAGGTCAGAGAAAGCCTTCATATTCGACCAGTTACCTTAATTTTTTTCCAGTCACCACTCATATCAGATAAATAAGTGTGGTCAGGGGGCCTTTTTCTCAGAGCACTACATGTCTGCTCGTCACAGTAAAACAATCTTTAGATTAAACTGTTCTTGAAACTTAATTATCCCAACTGATTACCAGGGACTGCTTTGAAAAATCAAATAAATACATTTAAAAAATAATTAACATGAATAACAGCCAGGAGAAAGAATGATGGAACACCATAAATAATACTTTACAAAGAGATGATAAGCCAAAACACAAAGATAGTTATTGAACAAAACAAAGTGCAGTAGTGATCAATTATCCTAACAATATCAGCAACAAAATTTCCATTGCACAAACAAAACTAATCAACCATCATGACACCAGGAATATGCAAAATCCCTCATAAAATCTGAAATTTCATACATTTCAGACACTGGTAGGAACCTCAATAATAGTATCATTAAACACAAGCAATCCATAGCTGAAGATTTCCAAATAACCCTTCTCCCCCCCCCACCACACACACACACACCGAAGAAAGGACACAAATTCGACTAACCGGTTTCCCTGAATCCATTCACATACATACAGTGGTACCTCAACTTATGAGCAGCTCCCAACTCGAACAATTATGTACAGTGGACCCTCGGTTAACGAATACCCCGGAAATCGTGCAATTATGTAAGTATAATTTTGTAAGTTCTTGTGGAAGTGTATTTTTGGGGGTCTGAAATAGACTAACCTACGTAAAAATTTTCCTTAAGGGAGTAAATTCGTTCGGTAATGGCACTTGAGCAGACTTCAGGAGTGAAGTTTTTACGAAACTCGGGGGTCCACTGTAAGTGTATTTCTGTAAGTGCTTTTGTAAGTGTAATTTTGTCGGTCTGAAACAGATTAATCTAATTTACATTATTCCTTATGGGAACAAATTCGTTTGGTATCGGCACTCAAACAGCCTTCTGAAACGAATTAAGCTAGTAACTCGAGGTACCACTGTATATTGCAATGCTCACACTCGACAAAATGTAAAGTCATAAATACCTCTTTGTCTCCACTCCCTCCTGTCTAACATGCTCACACATGCCTGTTGGATGTCCAAGTCCCTCAAAATACAAAACCTCCTCTACCCTGTCCCTCCAACCTTTCCTAGTGTGACCCCTACCTCACCTTTCCTCCATTACAGATTTATACACTCTCAAAGTCATCCTATTTTGCACCACTCTCTCTAAATGCCCAAACCACCTCAAAGACCCCTCCACAGCCCTCTGGATAATACTTCTGGTAACCCCGAACCACCTAATCTCCAAACTACGAATTCTCTACATAAAATTCACACAACACATTGTGCTCAGACATGACATCTCCACTGCCTCCAGCCTCCTCCTCATTGCAACATTCAAAACCCATGCTTCACACCCATATAAGTGTTTTGTACCATTATACTACTCTCATACATTAACCCTTTTGCCTTCATGCATAATGTTCTTTGTCTCTACAGATGCTTCAGTGCACCACCCATCTTTTTCCACTTGTCAATTCTATGGTTCACCTTATCTTTCATGGAACCGTCTACCAGCAAATCAATTCCCAAATATCTGAACACATTCACTTCCTCTATACTCTTACTAATATCTGATTATCCTATATGTATGACGGTCGTGAGGGGTCATGGAGATGAACAAAATACCAAAAGCAATGGGTGTTGTGTCACTCCTGCAAATAAGGGATATATTTGTTTCTGTACACAAACTCCTGACTGGGGAAGATTGATTATTTTTATTATTAGTATTACATTCATGGTGAGCATTAAACTCACCAGGTAGGGACAATTGAAAGGAACCCCAGACCGAGACATAATCCATGATGATGTATGGCATCAAATTTCTTAACAGTAACTGGGGAGTCTATGGCATATACCTGGCCCCTGGAATCTAACTCGGATACAATCAGAGCTGAATGAAGTCGAAGAAGGATCTACCTGTCAGTTCCTCCAATAAAATTTGATAAAGTTTTAAGAAGGTTCAGCAGAGTAAAATTTTTAGGGAGATAATGTTAAACTACCATGACATAATACAATAAAAAATACAGGTCTAGATTTTTTAAACACACTGGCCGTCTCCCATTGAGGGTGACCCGTAAAAGAAACACTGTCACCATCATTCACACTATTACTGTCTTGCCAGAAGCACATGGAAATTTATCTGCATTAAATACGTACCGGGATAAGGGTCCATATTTTTTTTTTTTTTTTCAACAAGTCGGCCGTCTCCCACCGAGGCAGGGTGACCCAAAAAGAAAGAAAATCCCCAAAAAGAAAATACATTCATCATCATTCAACACTTTCACCACACTCATACATAATCACTGTCTTTGCAGAGGAGCTCAGATACGACAGCTGAGAAAAGTCCCTCCCAGCTGTCACTATCTCAGACCCCTCCTTTAAAGTGCAGGCATTGTACTTCCCATTTCCAGGACTCAAGTCCAACTAAATCAATTAACTGGTTTCCCTGAATCCCTTCACAAAATGTTACCCTGCTCACACTCCAACAGATCCCATATATGTAGATATAAAATAGCCTGTGGGATGATAGGGCATTTCATGAAAGTTATGATTTTTTTTTTCTTTTTCAACAAGTCGGCCGTCTCCCACCGAGGCAGGGTGACCCAAAAAGAAAATACTTGCATCATCATTCAACACTTTCACCACACTCATACATAATCACTGTCTTTGCAGAGGCGCTCAGATACGACAGCTGAGAATAGTCCCTCCCAGCTGTCACTATCCCAGACCCCTCCTTTAAAGTGCAGGCATTGTACTTCCCATTTCCAGGACTCAAGTCCAACTAAATCAATTAACTAGTTTCCCTGAATCCCTTCACAAAATGTTACCCTGCTCACACTCCAACAGCTCGTCAGGTCCCAAAAACCATTCGTCTCCATTCACTCCTATCTAACACGCTCACACATGCTTGCTGGAAGTCCAAGCCCCTCGACCACAAAACCTCCTTTACCCCCTCCCTCCAACCTTTTCTAGGACGACCCCTACCCCTCCTTCCTTCCCCTACAGATTTATACGCTCTCCAAGTCATTCTACTTTGATCCATTCTCTCTAAATGACCAAACCACCTCAACAACCCCTCTTCAGCCCTCTGACAAATACTTTTAGTAACTCCACACCTTTTCCTAATTTCCACATTCCGAATTTTCTGCATAATATTTACACCACACATTGCCCTTAGACAGGACATCTCCACTGCCTCCAGCCTCCTCCTCGCTGCAGCATTTGCAACCCATGCTTCACACCCATATAAGAGTGTTGGTACCACTATACTTTCGTACATTCCCTTCTTTGCCTCCATGGATAACGTTTTTTGTCTCCACAGATACCTCAATGCACCACTCACCTTTTTTCCTTCATCAATTCTATGGTTAACCTCATCCTTCATAAACCCATCCGCTGACACGTCAACTCCCAAATATCTGAAAACATTTACTTTTTCCATAATCCCTCTCTCCAATGTGATATCCAATTTTTCTTTATTTAAATCGTTTGATACCTTCATTACCTTACTCTTATCTATGTTCACTTTCAACTTTCTACCTTTACACACTCTCCATGTACTTATATTAAATAAAGATATATTGCAGTGAATGGAAGACGAATGAATGGAGACGAATGGTTTTTGGGACATGACGATCTGTTGGAGTGTGAGCAGGGTAACATTTTGTGAAGGGATTCAGGGAAACCAGTTAATTGATTTAGTTGGACTTGAGTCCTGGAAATGGGAAGTACAATGCCTGCACTTTAAAGGAGGGGTCTGAGATAGTGACAGCTGGGAGGGACTTTTCTCAGCTGTCGTATCTGAGCTCCTCTGCAAAGACAGTGATTATGTATGAGTGTGGTGAAAGTGTTGAATGATGATGAAAGTATTTTCTTTTTGGGGATTTTCTTTCTTTTTGGGTCACCCTGCCTCGGTGGGAGACGGCCGACTTGTTGAAAAAAAAAAAAAAAAAAAATATTGCAGTATGCCTTTTATTTTAAAAAGTAAGGAAAATCTATTATTTACACAAACACTGAAGTGTCTCCAATGGAAAATCTTTGAGGAGGAGTGAGTCTGCCTCATAGGCCGAAAGAGCTGTAATGCTATGTAGTGTCATAAGCTTTTATCTAGGTAAAAAAAACTACAATAATAGAATGATTGTCTACAAGGGCATTTCAAATGTCTGTATAGAGCCAGATGACAGAATTATTATTTCTAAAACCTGAGAATGGGGGAAAGAGAGAGAGTTTTGGGTCACTAAGTACCATACAAAGTGTTTACGGAAGTACTGTAATACTGAAGAGGGAGGATTGGGGAGTATTTAGATTCAATTCAAGGAAAACTACAAGAGGCCCAGTTTCTTGGATTAAGACCCCCTTCACTGTGGCACATGACCCATCTTGAATAGGCTCTATTATACATTAAACCATTCAGTAGCTGCCCTAAAACTGCCATCAGCTAACTTCCACATATAAAAATGCAAAACCTTCTTTACACCCTGGCAAGTACTGCATAATTTTTAACGTACTCAAACCTCAGTACTGAATACCACATTGGTGTTCCTTTAGTTTTTTATATACAATATTTCTTCACTATTACCTGAATCCTGTACGTATATACAATTACATATAAGCTTTGCTGTCTGCCCATTATCATTTAATTTAATCCTGGTACCAAACTGCTTTCTAAAGATGTAAAACAAGATCAGTTCTTTCTAACTTATACTATTTATCAAACAATACAATAACAAATAAAAAATTCAATAAAAAAAATAAATTTTTTAAGCAAACCATTTTTCATCATAAATTTTTACATTCTACTTACAAAAAGATTACATACTTTTGGCTGAACTGTATAGAAACAATATCTAATTAAATAAAGGATTAAAAATGACAGGAGTCTTAAACTTAAAAGCTTAAAGATATACATGTATAAAACTAGTCTAAATAGACATGTTGCAAACTCATTAGGACAACGAAGGAGCTGTTCCTGTTCTGTTCCGGTATATCTCACAACACATACAAATTTTATTTAGTAAACTTTCTTTTTTGAATGTTGCTGAGCTGCCTATGCCTTATCATGTACCAAACAAAGCAAAATTACTACAAAATATGTGCATTTGTTTTTGAATGATGTAAAATATGTACATGCTTATAATTTGTTAGAATGAAAAACAAATTTAAAGACTTATGGGGAGTTAGTCCCCTTTTTAGAAATAGAAAAATTTAATTCTGATCCAGATATTAGGTGTAACAAATTTTAAGTTTTTTTCCTTTAATAATTTCCAAACTCATGCACACTTATTCCCAAAACACACACAATTTGATAAGCAGCATATAACTATTAGTAACCAAGAAAATATACCTAGATTATATCATTATACAGCATAAATGTTATGAGTATATTTAGAAGCCAATATCTGAGTACGCAAGAATTCTTGAGCTGACATAAGTTTTAAGCTTCATATTTAGACACGCAAAAGCAAAGGGATGAGAAAAGACCCATACAGACCGCTACTGAAGTCGCAATAAGCTCGGCCACAAGGAAAATGATGACAATTAATACCATCTAACAGCAGAAGTGGATGAAACCAAAGTCAGCAGGTTGTCTTAAACCACAAAGCAGGAAGGAGGGTTATGAGGAACATCTTGTATACAAATTGCCTTAATAAACACAGGCTGAAGTAAATTGTAATAGAATCAATACACACTCAAAGGTATGGAATATCAGTATACTCAAGAAATGCATTTTCACTGCACGAGACATCAGAAAACGGGTCGACAGATTGTAAGAGCACAACATGAAACAGAAAATCCAATCAACGTAACAAAGCTTATTTTCTTGGAGACAATGCATACAGGACAAAACTAAGATATCAATTGTTGAGGCTTCCCAAACTACCCTTGTGTTCTTTGAGATTACATTATATGACAGGCATGAAACACTAAAGAAAAGATATGTGGTAATCAATCAGAACCAAAGAACTGAGAGGGGCAACAGCAGTTATGTGTGGATGGAGACAAAACACCACTAGACAAAGGTAAAGCAGATACAGACAGTGATTACAACTGAGAGGAAAATGAAGTTTAAGTAGAATAAGGGATACAGGTAGTGATTAAAACAGAGAGGGGGATGAACTATGAGCATGTAGATAGATACAGAAGTTGCTGTTCTATCCTCCAAGGTGTTTTGCAGATCGATAGCTGGGCGCTTAGCAAAAAAGAAACGGACTGTTTCAAAGACCACCAATATTTGAAAAAGGCAACAATATTTGAAAGTTTACTTGAGCAATAAAAATTTATTGGCACAACATCTGGTATTAATAAATGTGTATAATAAGACTGGAGTAATTCTGCTTATTCCTTGATATTTTCGGAGCCTTCACTGTCCAATTTTAATAAAAAAAACTGCTTCGTCAACATAAATAAGTGGTTAGTTTCAGGTTACCAGTAATTAAAAAAAAAAGATGTATTCTTAACATATCATCCAGAGATAAAGCAACAACAAAAAAATCAACAATCTGAGCTATCTTCTTATCTGGATTACATAATTTAGAGTACTATAGCCGAACTAATAAAAAATTAAGTGACTGAATATTATTAGTGGTGTCTCAACAGTTAAAGCTTTAATGCTGATTTATTTCAGCCTATGAACCATAGCCTATGAACACTCCCTAAACTAGCAACTTTTTAAAGTTTATGTAATATTTCTAAAAAAAAAAAAAAAAAATTAGGATGGAATCAGTTCATTATAATGCAAAATCAAAAGTAAGAGTTATTTAATAAAATCTCAATGTTAAGCATCTTATTTAAAGCCATTCAAAATAGCAAAATCTTCAGTATTAATAACAAATATAAGTAGCAAAAACAGAGGTAAACCCAAGTGTTGATATTTCAAAGTAGTATTTGACATTTGAAGTAAATAAAAAATAAGAAGTACAAGACATTAAAGACAGTATAATATATAGGACATTTTACACACAAAGAAATTACACAATTTCAAGTCTCATTACTTTTAACCAAAAAACAAAAAATGATACCAAAAATCTAACTGTGAATACTAGGATAACAGAACGCTCATGTGCCGAGATTCAGTATTTACAAGACAGAGAGAGCAATAAACACAACTCATTTTCATAATAGCAGCTGACTATCTCTGGGTCTCTCTTCATCTCTGGAATCGTCTTCCTCCTCTTCCAGATTATCCTCCTCCTCCTCATCTTCCTCCTCTTTCAATATACCTCCTCTTGCACCTCCATCTGCCTGAGGATCCACAGTGTACCGCCTTCCCCTGCCTCTTCTAGTACGAGGCATCGCTATTGGCCGTAGGGAAAACCTTTGCATGTAGAGTGAGCCACAGTAGATCAAGAAGGTAGTGAATTGTAAGATGCCCAGGAAGTAGAGATAAAAGTCAAGGTGATTGTCATTGATGTTGCCATAGTCAGTCATATTACTGAGCCAAAAAGGGCTCACTAGATGGAGCAGTGCTGTACCTAGAAGGGAACCAATGCCTTCCATAGTGTAAAATAATCCCATGATCATTCCCTGGAATGACCGCGGTGCAGCAGAATATGCAAATTCCAAACCTGAAAAACAGAAAATGCAGTTCATAAAAAATGAATTTACTTAAATAACAATACAAAAAAGAATGATAGGATGATAGGACCTTAGAAATGAAAAATTCATTACAGTGAAAACTATTACATGCACACACTTGTATACAGAGAATACATAGCTTGGAGATTAGAAGGTGCAAGGTTACCAAAAGTATTATCCAGAGAACTGAGGAGGGATTATTGAGGTGGTTTGGACATTTAGAGAGGATGGAGAAAAATAGGATGACTTGGAGGGTGTATAAATCTGTAGTGGAGGGAAGGTGGGGTAGGGTCACCTCAGAAAAAGTAAGAGGGAATAAAAGAGGCTTTGTGTGCAAGGGGCTTGGACATCCAACAGTCATGTGTGAGCATGTTAGATAGGGGTGAGTGGAGGCAAATAGTTTTTTGGACTTGTAAAGCTGTTGGAGTGCGAGCAAGGAAACATTTTATGAAGGGATTCAGGAAAACCAGTTAGCAGGACTTCAGTCTTGGAGGTGGCAAGCACAGTGCCTGCAATCTGAAGGACAGGTGGAGATATTTGCAGTTTCGAGGGTCATCTAAACTACAGTATCTGTGTGCCTCTGGCAAGACAATAATAAAGTGAATGATGGTGGAAGTGTTTCTTCTCTTTCAGGTCATCCTGCCTCAGTGGGAGACAGCCAGTGTGTTAAAAAAAAAATTGTGTTTGGGCTGTGTTACAAGTAATTTAAAAATCTATGGGACATGTGAAAAGGCTCTTGGTAAAAAATCCAGAATCACATGCAACCTTTGCTTTTCAAAACATCATGTCACATGTTCAAGAATTAACACAGTAACAAGAAGTGACATCCGTCTAGAAAGGTGTTTCTGGATCTGCGACAAGGATGTGGAACTATGGACAGATATCAGGAAAGCACTCAGGAGGTTAATAAACAATAAGCATGAAAAAAAAGAGGAACTATTGAATAGTCTACCCGGTATATATAGAACATGGGAAGATAGGAAAAGAGTAAAGTCTAACACACACAATGACCACTCTACAACAATTGACCCAAAAATAATCAGTCATCCACTGGAAAAAACACAGGAGACAAAAACATTAGCTAACTCAGCCCCCAGCCCCAGGACTGACCCAGACCCAGACCCCAGCCATAGTGAACATCCAGATTTGGTTAAGGATGCCACCACAGCCATAGCCTCTAGTACAGATATAGTAGGGGAGTCCTCTTCCAGGGAAAACGTTGGCCCCATGTCATCAAAGGAGGAAAGCGCTGATAACGAGGAAAACCAAGGAGTGGAAAGAGGAAGAAAACGCAGATAATTCGGCAGATCTTTGGGAAGACACAAAACCAGTAAATATAGGCAGTCAAAACATATGCAGATTCTATGCAAAAGGTATGTGCCTATATGGCAGAGCTTGCTGGAATAAACACACCAGAAAATGTGCCAACATGTTAAGGAAAGGAAAGTGTCGCTTCAACAAAGAGTGCAGATACTTCCATCCAGTAATGTGTCAAGCTTCAACACAGGCCAGAGAATGTTATGACATGAGCTGCCCAGACCACCATATAAAGGGAACAGTACGCTATAGAAAAAGCAGGGAAAGGGAAAATGAAAATGACCAGCAATCTTTTTTAGATATAAGGAGAAACAATCAGAACAAAGAAAGAGACAAAAGGGGGAAATGGTACAGAGGGGACAGATGGGCAGCACAGCGGGACACGCCAAGACCGGCACCAGCTCATCAGGGCCGTATGAACAAACAAAGTCAGTACTGGAGAAACCAGGGGTATGGGCACCAGGGGCCATACCAGGTAGGACATCACCAGTGGTACTAACCAAACACAAAGAGAGACCAAACATCCCAAATGGTAACTCCTGCTTCATATTTGCAAATATTCAGGGTCTGAAATCAAATAAAAATAACAAAGTTGGTTATGTTAGTGGTCTCCTATCAGAAGCAAATGCCATGTTTGGAGCATTTACAGAAACACATACAAGGGATGTTTTGGACGGAGAGATTCAGATAGAAAACTATAACATGTATAGATGTGATAGAATTAATAGGTCACAGGGAGGAGTAGGACTCTATGTAAAAGATACTCTATGTTGCACAGAAGTGCTGAATGCTACGAATGATATAGTAGAAATCCTCGGCATTAAAGTGGAAAATAGGAATCTAGTAATTATCCTAGTATACAAACCACCATCAGCAACTGCGGAGGAATTCACAGAGCAGTTAAGGAAGATAGATAGCTACCTGGATAGGCTAGAGAATCCCACCCCAAGCATTTTAATCCTTGGAGATTTTAATCTCCCTCATGTAAAATGGAAGATGAGGCAACATAATGTTATACCAGAAATATATCCTGGGAGTACCCTGGCTCAACAGGCACATACCAGGGAACTAATGAGGCTTTGTGAAAAGTACTCATTAAACCAACAGATAATTAATCCCACTAGAAATGAAAACACCCTGGATTTGATATTCACAAACAACGAGGAATTAATCAGAGACATAACAGTTACAAAAACAATATACTCTGACCATAACATCATAGAAGTTCAAACGAGTATTAACTCAGGGTTAGGGAACTGCGACACTAATGTTAGAGACGGGATGTTCAGTAAGTTTAATTTTAATAACCATAGAATTGACTGGGAAAGAATAAACCAAAAGCTATCAGACATATCATGGGAATCAGACATGAGCACCCTAAATCCCCACCAGTGCCTAGAGAAGCTGAATACAGTATGAGTCAGTGTTCAGCAACCCACTAAATGACAGCAAGGTAGAAAATGCAGAAATATTTTTCAATCCCATAGATTTCGAAAAAGAAATGGACAACATGCCCACTCACTCAGCACCTGGACCAGATTCATGGAATGCTTTATTTATAAAGCAGTGCAAAGTACCATTAGCAAGAGCCCTTAGTATTCTGTGGAGAAAGAGCTTAGATCTAGGTGAAATTCCGGAGGCCTTAAAGAGTGCAGACATAGCTCCTTTGCATAAGGGAGGTAGTAGAGCACTAGCTAAAAATTACAGACCAGTAGCCCTCACTTCTCACATCATAAAAATCTTTGAAAGAGTGATGAGACGGCAGATTACAAACTTCATGGACCAGCACAACCAACATAACCCGAACCAGCATGGCTTCAGAGCGGGACGATCATGCCTGTCACAGCTGCTGAACCATTATGACAGAATTACGGAGGCATTGGAGGACGACCAAAACGCAGATGTGATTTACACAGATTTTGCAAAGGCGTTTGACAAATGCGATCATGGAGTGATAGCGCACAAAATGAGGGCCATAGGCATTACTGGGAAGGTAGGCAGATGGATATTTGAGTTCCTAACACACAGAACACAAAAAGTAGTAGTGAACAGGGCAAGATCCAGCATCAGCGAGGTCAAAAGCTCAGTGCCCCAAGGCACTGTCCTGGCACCTCTGCTGTTTCTCATCCTCATAGCAGACATAGATAAAAACACCCAGCACACTTTCGTATCATCATTTGCAGATGACACTAAAATAAGCATGAAAGTCACTACGGTAGAAGACACTGAAAAATTACAGGAGGACATAAGCAGGGTCTTCCAGTGGGCAGTGGAGAACAACATGACGTTCAATGGTGATAAGTTTCAGCTGCTTAGGTATGGAAAAATGAAGAACTCAAAATGAACACTATATACAAAACGCAAGAGGGTCACCACATAGAACGAAAGGAACACGTTAAGGACTTGGGAATAATTATGTCTGCTGATCTGTCTTTTAAAGACCATAACAAGACAAAGATCACAACAGCCAGGAAGATGACGGGGTGGGTATTGAGAACTTTCAAAACAAGGGAAATAATGCCGATGGTGACACTCTTCAAATCGCTAGTGCTCCCTCACTTAGAATACTGCTCTGTGCTGACGGCCCCGTTCAGGGCAGGAGAAATATCAGAGCTGGAACAAATTCAGAGATCGTTTACGGCTCACATTGAGCCATTGAAACATCTAAATTATTGGGAACGCCTTCAAGTCTTGAACATGTACTCATTGGAGCGGAGGAGAGAGAAATACATGATAATATATACTTGGAAAGTACTTGAGGGCCTAGTCCCAAATCTGCACACTGCCATAACAACATACTGGAGTGAGAGATATGGGAGAAAGTGTAAAATAAACTCAGTGAGGAGCAGGGGTGCGGTGGGGACAATACGGGAGCACTGTATTAACATCCGGGGTCCGAGACTATTCAACATCTTACCAGAAGATATCCGAAACATCGCTGGAACCAGTGTAGAAGCCTTCAAGAGGAAACTGGACAAGTATCTTCATCGGGTGCCAGATCAACCAGGCTGTGATGGATATGTGGGGCAGCGGGCCTCCAGCAGCAACAGCCTGGTTGACCAGGCAAGCACCAGACGAGCCTGACCCATGGCTGGGCTCAGAGAGTAGATACTCTCGAAACTCTTCAAAGGTAAGGTATATCAAAGGTATGATAAAGTTAGAAATGAAAGATATGAGGCAAGAGTGGCCAAAGAGAAGAAAATCTACAATGATTGCAGTACAAGTGAGTGTAAAAAGGAAGCCTGTATTTGTTTTACATGATGGTAGGATTGCTGGTGTCTTTTCTTCTGTCTCATAAACATGCAAGATTTCAGGTACGTCTTGCTACTTCTACTTACACTTAGGTCACACTACACATACATGTACATGTTATGTATACACACTCATCTGAGTTTTTTCTTTGATTTTATCTTAATAGTTCTTGTTCTTATTACTTTTCCTTTCATATCCATGGGGAAGTGGAATAAGAATCTTTCCTTCGTAAGCCATGCGTGTTGTAAAAGTCAACTAAAATGCCAGGAACAATTGGCTAGTAACCCCTTTTCCCGTATAACTTACTAAAAAGAAAAAGAAGAAAACCGTCAAAGTGGGATAACTGAATGTGCATGGTTGTTGTGCAAATGATAAGAAAGATATGATTGTAGATGTTATGAATGAGAAGAAGCTGGATGTTCTGGCCTTAAGTGAAACAAAGCTGAAGGGGGTAGGAGAGTTTCAGTGGGGAGAAATAAATTGGATTAGGTCAGGGGTTTCAAACAGAGTTAGAGTTAAAGAAGGAGTGGCAATAATGTTGAAGGATAAGTTATAGCATGAAAAGAGAGAATATAAATATATTAATTCAAGGATTATGTGGTGTAAAATAAGGGATGGATGTGAAAAGTGGGTTATAGTAAGTGTTTATGCACCTGGAGAAGAGAGAAGTGTAGAGGAGAGAGAGAGATTTTGGGAAATGTTTAGTGAGTGCATGGGAAGTTTTGAACCAAGTGAGAGAATACTTGTGGTTGGGGATCTCAATGCTAAAGTGGATAAAAATGTTGTGGAGGGTGGGGTGCCAGGGGTAAATAAAAATGGGGAGCCTTTAATTGAGCTATGTGTAGAAAGAGGTTTGGTAATAAGTAATACATATTTTATTAAAAAGAGGATAAATAAGTATACAAGGTATGATATAGCACGTAATGAAAGTAGTTTGTTAGATTATGTATTGGTGGATAAAAGGTTGATGGGTAGGCTTCAGGATATACATGTTTATAGAGAGGCAACGGATTTATCGGATCATTATTTAGTTGTAGCTACAGTTAGAGTATGAGGTAGATGGGACATAAGGAAAATGGCAACAGCAAGTAAGAGAGAAGTGAAAGTGTATAAACGAAGGGAGGAGAAAGTTAGGGTGAGATATAAGCAACTATTGGCAAAAAGTGGGTAAATGCAAGTATGAATAGTGGGGGGGGGGGTTGAAGAGGGTTGGGATAGTTTTAAAAATGCAGTATTAGAATGTGGGGCAGAAGTTTGTGGCTATAGGAGGGTGGGTGCAGGAGGAAAGAGGAGTGATTGGTGGGATGATGAACTAAAGGGTGTGATAAGAGAAAAAGGTAGCTTATGAGAGGTTTTTACAAAACAGAAGTGTTGTAAGAAGAGCAGAGTACAGTGGACCCTCGCTATTCGAACATTCTTCATTCCAGAATGCTGTTCAAGTGCTGTTACCAAACGAATTTATTCCCATAAGGAATGATGTAAATTAGATTAGTCCATTTCAGACCCCCCAAAAATACACTTCTAAAAGCACTTACAATAATAAACTTACATAACAGGGTGAGTTTTGGAGTGTTCGAATAGCAAGGGTCCACTGTATATGGAAAGTAAAAGAAAGGTGAAGAGAATGGTGAAAGAGTGCAAAGGAAGAGCAGATGAAAGAGTGGGAGAGGCACTGTCAAGAAATTTTGCGGAAAATAATAAAAACAGAGTAGGGAAGTTAGTAGATGGGGAGCTGGAGGTATTGGGTAGATGGCAGGAATATTTTGAGGAACTTTTAAATGTTGATGAAGAAAGGGAGGCAGTAATTTCATGCACTGGTCAGGGAGGTATAACATCTTTTAGGAGTGAGGAAGAGCAGGATGTGAGTGTGGGGGAGGTGCGCGAGGCATTACGTAGAATGAAAGGGGGTAAAGCAGCAGGAACTGACGGGATCATGACAGAAATGTTAAAAGCAGGGGAAGATATTGTGTTGGAGTGGTTGGTATTTTTGTTTAAGAAATGTATGAAAGAGGGAAAGGTACCTAAGGATTGGCAGAGAGCGTGTATAGTTCCTTTATACAAAGGGAAGGGTGACAAAAGAGATTGTAAAAATTATAGGGGAATAAGTTTACTGAGTATACCAGGTAAAGTGTACGGTACGGTTATTATTGAAAGAATTAAGAGGTAAGACAGAGGGTAGGATTGCAGATGAGCAAAGAGGTTTTAGAGTGGGTAGGGGATGTGTAGATCAAGTGTTTACATTGAAGCATATATGTGAACAGTATTTAGATAAAGGTAGAGAAGCTTTCATTGCATTTATGGATTTAGAAAAAGCATATGATAGACTGGATAGGGAAGCAATGTGGCAGATGTTGCAAGTGTATGGAATAGGTAGTAAGTTACTGAATGCTGTAAAGAGTTTTAAGGAGGATAGTGAAGCTCAAGTTAGGGTGTGTAGAAGAGAGGGAGATTACTTCCTGGTAAAAGTAGGTCTTAGACAGGGATGTGTGATGTCACCATGGTTGTTTAATATATTTATAGATGGGGTTGTAAAAGAAGTAAATGCTAGGGTGTTGGGGAGAGGAGTGGGATTAAATTATGGGGAATCAAGTACAAAATAGGAGTTGACACAGTTACTTTTTGCTGATGATACTGTGCTTATAGGAGATTCTAAAGAAAAGTTGCAAAGGTTAGTGGATGAGTTTGGGAGGGTGTGTAAAGGTAGAAAGTTGAAAGTGAACAAAGATAAGAGTAAGGTGATGAGGGTATCAAACGATTTAGACAAAGAAAAATTGGGTATCACATTGGAGAGAGGGAGTATGGAAGAAGTGAATGTTTTCAGATACTATTTGGGAGTTGACTTATCAGCAGATGGGTATATGAAGGATGAGGTTAACCATAGAATTGATGAAGAAAAAAAGGTAAGTGGTGCGTTAAGGTATCTGTGGAGACAAAAAATGTTATCTATGGAGGCAAAGAAGAGAATGTATGAAAGTATAGTGGTACCAACACTCTTATATGGGTGGGAAGCTGCAGCGAGGAGGAGGGCTGAAGGCAATAGAGATGTCCTGTCTAAGGGCAATGTGTGGTGTAAATATTATGCAGAGAATTCGGAGTGTGGAAATTAGGAGGTGTGGAGTTACTAAAAGTATTAGTCAGAGGGCTGAAGAGGGGTTGTTGAGGTGGTTTGGTCATTTAGAGAGAATGGATCAAAGTAGAATGACTTGGAGAGCGTATAAATCTGTAGGGCAAGGAAGGAGGGGTAGGGTCGTCCTCGAAAGGTTGGAGGAGGGGTAAAGGAGGTTTTGTGGGCGAGGGGCTTGGACTTCCAGCAAGCATGTGTGAGCGTGTTAGATAGGAGTGAATAGAGACGAATGGTTTTTGGGACCTGACGAGCTGTTGGAGTGTGAGCAGGGTAATATTTAGTGAAGGGATTCAGGGAAACTGGTTATTATAGATTTAGCCGGACTTGAGTCCTGGAAATGGGAAGTAAAATGCCTGCACTTTAAAGGAGGGGTCTGGGATAGTGACAGTTTGGAGGGACTATTCTAAACTGTAGTATCTGAGTGCCTCTGGAAAGACAGTGATTATGTATGAATGAGGTGAAAGTTTTGAATGATGATGAAAGTATTTTCTTTTTGGGGGTTTTCTTTCTTTTTGGGTCACCCTGCCTAGGTGGGAGATGGCCGACTTGTTAAAAAAAAAAAATTCAACTGCAATGTTTGTTTATTTTTGGTAAGACAGCTAAAGAATAAGTGATAAGAAAGTGTTTGCATCATTCTGTCACGATAGCAAAGTACTGAAGAAGAATCCTTCATCCGTAAGCCATGTATGTCATAAGAGCCGATTAAAATGCCAGGAACATGGGGCTAGTAACCCCTTCTCTTGTATAAATTACCAAATGTAAACAAGAAAAACTTTTGTTTCTTCTATTTTGGGTCACCCTGCCTCGGTGGGAGACGGTCAGTGTGCTTAAAAAAAATACACACATACATTCATCTTTTACAAACACTTGATAGTTAAGCTTGACTTGAATTCATACCTGCAATACTAGCGAAGAGTTCTGCAGCCCCAACTAGAACATACTGAGGAATTTGCCAGAAGATAGAAATGTTAACAGCATGGTAAGTTACATTGCCCACAATCTGATCAATATGAGATGAATTGCTGAAAAAAAAAGAGAAATTATTAGCATTAGACAAAGCCACTGAAATATTTTGTTTCTGCTTCTTTTTACCCACATTACACCTGAATTTTGTTTACATTACGTAAGAAAAACACCAGCGAGACACAAGTGAAATAGGGGTGATAATAACAAGATTTTTTTTTTCAAGTTTAACATCCTACCTCGGTGGGAGACAGCCAGTGTTAAAAAGATAATAAACATAATTTTATCACAAATTAAATAATACAGTAATGTATATCAGTGATGAGCAGGAAGGCTCTCAGTGATAACCCTACCAATTAGAATGGTAAGATTTTGCCCAGGTATGGAGAAGTGGAATATTTTCAGGTGCAAAGCTGTTGCCATTATCTGAGGTATCCTCTGTATAAGTCAAATTATGGAAAATAAAGTGCAGTGTGTGACACTTAAGGGTTTACTGTTGTTTTCTTACATAATAACAATAACATGGCAAAAATCTGTAATATATATAATAACTTCAAACACTGATAAGTTAAAAGGCAGGTCTAAAGTATTTTTTAGATCAAATTGAACTTTACTGTCATTACAATATAACCATTCTCACTTTCAATACAATATACCCACTCTCACTTTCAGTACAAAATACTCACTCTCACTTTCAGTACAATATACCCACTCTCACTTTCAGTACAATATACCCACTCTCATTTTCAGTACAATATACCCACTCTCACTTTCAGTACAATATATCCACTCTCACTTTCAGTACAATATATCCACTCTCACTTTCAGTACAACATACCCACTCTCACTTTCAGTATATACTCACTCTCACTTTCAGTACAATATACCTACTCTCACTTTCATTACAACATACCTACTCTCACTTTCATTACAATATACCCACTCTCACTTTCATTAAACTTTAAACAGTTGTACACTACATCATGTTCACTTTCAAAAGTGAGCATATGACTGATTTACAAAGTAGATTCTAATTATATTCATAGGGAAGCTCTAAACCCATAGGAATTATAGTAAGTGCTTGGGGAATGAAAGATAACCAAGTCTGATCCAAGGACAGCAAGTGTAACACCAATTCCTTGGAATAAGAACCTTGGCACCAGCATCAATGCAACTCACTCGAAGAGGGTATACTGATAAAATAAATTACACGGTACCCTCTTCTGAATAAGTAACACAACATAAACAAGTACTGAATCAAATGCTCCAAATCAACTTACTCAGTCCGCCAGAGGAATATCCTGTAAGACTCTAGACCACCTGCAGTCATGACAGCTAAGATACTAAACACCATACCAATACCTTTAAAGAAAAGCAAATATGTTAGCTGTACCTATAAAGACAAGAAGTATTTTAGCTGTAACATATAAAGAAAAACAAGTGTCCTAGCTGTGCATATAAAGAAAAGCGAGAACAGTATCTTGTATGTATCCATAAAGAAAGGCAAGTAATCTCCTCATAAGAAAATCAAATTTATCATGACTGTAAATATTTATATAAAAATAATTTTTCAGATACAAAAAATCAGAAAGAAAATAAACGACAAGGAAAATGCACATACCAATCCTGAAAAGCATGGACATGCGTATGCCTGCTCGATCCATGATTGGGTAGAGAAAACTAGTAAGAAGAGGGATAGCTCCAATCAGAAACAACTGATTGAAGAGGGTGAGCCATGCAGCTGGTACCTGCAGATAGAAATCTATAATATCATTCACTACCATCCTCACACAATTAAATACTACTGTTCCGTACTCTTTCATTCTGGATAGTCACCTTGTCTGATATAATTCTCCTACTGTCAAGAATAAAAAGGCACGATACCATGACTGGAACAATACACAAATAGCCTGACTTGGACTTGTTAATGGTCTGACTTGGACCATTAATTTGTCCAAGTCGGACCAAAACACTGTCGTAAGTTTCATTCTCCTGTGTGTGGGATATTTGTGTATTCTCCTACTGTGTCTGCTCCAGATTCACTAGTATGTTCTAGAGCTATCAGTTTAAATGCTAGGAAAGTGCTGGATTAAAGAAGTTAGTGCAGTTTATAGTAGTGCTGCCAGGTGCCTCAGTCAGTTAGTTTTACTCAAGGGCCAAAAGTGAATAAGGAAAATTACCAACAAACCTCTTGTGGTCTTCTTGAGGGAACTGGACAAGTTCTTCAAATCAGTGCCTGACCCGCAGGGCTGTGGTTAATACTTTGGTCTGCGTGTGGCTTGCAGTAACAACCTGGTTGATCAGGCTTTGATCCTCCAAGAGGCCTGGTTTGGGACCAGGTGTTGACCCTCAGAAACATCCTTCATGTATATCCCATATTTATGTCAATTCATATTTACATCAACAGTATATCCCATATTTAAGTCAATAGTGGTGATATGTCTCGTCAGGGTAATAATTATACATAAGCTCTGTAGATTGACAACTAAAATGGAGCAGAATAGAGAGAGAGAGAAAAATGTGAGCTTGAAAAAGTGGTAAGTTGTAGAGATATCTGAAATGTGAATATAAAACTACCTCTGAGGACACCAATGTGAATAGCTAATTTGTTGTTAATTTGATCTAACACATCGCTGAATAGTTTCATACAAATTAAAGAATAAAAAAGATACAATACCGTGACTGGAACAATACACAAACAACCCGCACATACAAGAAAGAAACTTATGATGATGTTTCAGTCTCACTTAGACACACGTAGGTAAGTGAGCCACGAAGGTAAGGGAGCCAGTATACATACTAGTCCTGTTACCCTCATGTGTTAGCGTGTGTCTAGTTAATGGTCCAAATCAGATCGAAACGTTGTCATAAGTTTTTCTCCTATGTATGTGCAGGTTATTTGTGTATTCATACAAAATATATGTTATTTAAAAACCAAGAAAAAATCAAAACACTTCTCTCAAACAATTGCAATTTTATAAAAAATTCAAATTTATTGACCAAACTGCATTATATTGGAACCCATCACACCTAAATCCAATGACCATTTACTAAATATAAATGTATTTGATAAAGTAAAAAGTGAGAAAAAAAATCTGAACATCTCTCCCAAAACAAAAGGAGCCCATCATACCTAGCTCTTCATTTTCAGTGGTAAACTATATTTGCTTTTGAATTAAATTTCTCTGAGCAATATTTTCTAGGAATGTACAGCATCTTCCCATTCAGAGCAAAAGTATACCAGTCAGTGAATGTGCATATTATATGGTGCTGATAAAGACATCACACCACAATCATATCAAAGCCTCGTTATAAAAATAATAACTTAAGTCAGTAATGAGAATGCAGATGAGATTCAAACTTACATTGAATTTCTCTGCCTGTAGTGTTTCATCTGTATTATTGTGGTGGTCAGTGCCATGAATAGAGAAGTGCATGTGCAAACCCTGGGCCTGAAAACTTGTCTCCATCTGCAAAATAAGAACCAGTTTTATAATAATGACAAACTTAAGGCAACTGCAATACTGAAGAATTAAGACACACATGCAACATCTACAGATAAAGATACTCACATGTTGCACACGTGTCTAATTCTTCATTTGTTGGTACTGTATACCTTCCATGTACAACTGCAATACTGTATCACAAACTAACCAAACTGTGGAAAAGGACACTTGTGTACTGTTCAGGACGTTTATTAAAAAAAACGTTTGGCCACAAGTGGTGAAATATTTCCTCTAATAAATGTCCTGAGCTGTACACCAGTGTCCTTTTTCCCAGTTTGTCAGTATCACCATACCATTTACAACCAAACTAACCAAAGTCACATAAATTTGCTCTCTTTTCAGTGGTTCACTCTCCATCAATATTTGATGCTAGGTTTAAAATATTTACATACTTTTATGTCAATAATAACTAGAAACAGTACATAAAGTGCACTCATAACTTCAGAGATGCTTTTAACTGATTTTGTCTACTGAAATTAAAAAAATCATGCAAATATACCAAATTATGCATTTCAGAATCATATGCTGTCTTTCAAATTAAAATATTTTCTTCATAACAGTGGTTCCAAGTCTCTTTTAAGCAAATATATTTCTATCTTCATTATGTCCATCTTTATTTATCTTAATTGATAAAGAACAAACAGGTCACTGACACAGTAAGGGAAAAAATTTCCTGTCACACAAGGCATGTTAGAAGTGCAGACATCTATTGTTTGTAAATTTTTTTCCAAAGAAGTAATGATAGAATAGATTTTTATATTTTAGATCAGAACAGTACTGTACTATGTGTCTATTACTCAAGTCATAAGTAATATTGATGCAAGTAAAGATCTGCTGAAGTTATGAATATTCTGGATATTGCAGATGAAAACTTATAAAACAAAAAAGTGAGAAATTGTGGGAAAAATGTAATTATGCCAGAAAATTACCCAAATATATTTTAATATACGGTACTTTTTTAGGGGAAAATTGCAATGCCTGATCACACACAGAGTGAAAAAATATATATACGATACCTGGAAATACACCAGCCAATAAGGTATGAGAGCAGTGAAGACATTAAGCAACTTCCCAAGTGAACGCACATCGTCTACTGCAGACTCATGGAAGGAACCACCAAACCGTATTTTTGCTCTATCAAGAAATCTTGGCTCCAAGTGAAGAGGACTAGTAAAAATAAAAATGCAGACAATAGAAATCAATAGTATTATCTTAGGTAAAAAATTTGATAATGCACCATTCAATTCATACAGTGTAAAGGAGCTCTTCCAAATTAATACTACCATCACCCTCATCGACAATATAAAGAATTTATTAGAACATTAAACAAGGGCTTACATAAATATTAATTGCCTAAAGCCTATGGAAGCAGTGAAGAGTCCTTATGAGGATAATGAGGCTCAGGTTAGAGTATGTAGGTGAGAGAGAGATTATTTCCCAGTAAAAGAAGGCCTTAGACAGGGATGTGTGATGTCACCATGGTTGTTCAACATATTTATAGATGGAGTTGTAAGAGAAGTGAATGCTAGAGTGTTGGCAAGAGGTGTGGGGTTAAAGATAAAGAATCTAACACAAAGTGGGAGTTGTCACAGTTGCTCTTTGCTGATGATACTGTGCTTTTGGGAGATTCTGAAGAGAAGTTGCAGAGGTTGGTTGATGAGTTTGGTAGGGTATGTAAAAGAAGGAAATTAAAATTGATTATAGGAAAGATTAAGGTGATGAGGATAACAAAAAAATTAGGTAACGGAAGATTGGATATCAGATTGGAGGGAGAGAGTATGGAGGAGGTGAATGTATTCAAATATTTGGGAGTGGATGTGTCAGTGGATGGGTCTATGAAAGATGAGGTAAATCATAGAATTGACAAAGAAAAAAAGGTGAGTGGTGCAGAGGAGTTTGTGGAGAGAAAGAACTTTATCCATGAAAGTAAAGAGGGGGATGAATGAGAGTATAGTTATACCAATGCTTTTGTATGAGTGTGAGGCATGGGTTGTGAATTTTGCAACAAGGAGAAGGCTGGAGCTCCATGGGGAAGTGGAACAGAATTCTTCCTCCGTAAGCCATGCGTGTCGTAAGAGGCGACTAACATGCTGGGAGCAAGGGGCTAGTAACCCCTTCTCCTGTATATATTACTAAATGTAAAATGGGAAACTTTCGTTTTTCATTTTGGGCCACCCCACTTCTGTGGGAAACGGCCGACGTGTTGAAAGAAAGAAGAAGAGAAGGCTGGAGGCAGTGGAGATGTCATGTCTGAGGGTGATGTGTGGTGTGAATATAATGCAGAGAATCCGTAGTTTGGAGATTAGGAGGAGGTGTGGGATTACGAAAACTATTATCCAGAGGGCTGAGGAGGGGTTATTGAGTTGGTTTGGACATGTAGAGAGGATGTAATGAAATAGAATGAATTCGAGAGTGTATAAATCTATAGTGGAGGGAAGGTGGGGTAGGGGTCAGCCTAGGAAAGGTTGGAGGGAGGGGGTAAAGGAGGTTTTGCGTGCGAGGAGCTTGGACTTCCAGGAAACTTGCGTGAGCGTGTTAGATAAGAGCAAATGGAGACAAATGGTTTTTAGAACTTGATGTACTGTTGGAGTGTAAGCAAGGTAACATTTATGAAGGGATTCAGGGAAACCGGCAGGCTGGACTTGAGTCCTGGAGATGGGAAGTACAATGCCAGCACTTTGAAGGAGGGGTGTTAATGTTGCAGTTTTATAACTGTAGTGTAAGCATGCCTCTGGCAAGACAGTGATGGAGTGAATGATGATGAAAGTTTTTCTTTTTCAAGCTACCCTGCCTTGGTGGGAAACAGCCGATGTGTTAATAAAAAAAAATAAAAGCCTATGAAGGAATTAAATGTAATATATCAGAAATGCCTGGATGATCTTAGATTTTACTGAAGCATCTAGAGCTTTAATTTGTTGAATTAACATTACACACAGATATAGTGTGTGTTCCCTTCTTTGAGTTACCTTGCCTTCAAGGTAGATGATCATTTATGTAAAATAAAAAACAAAAACCTGACAGTAACAAAAATGCAACTTACTAAACATTAATAAATTTTCGTGAAATGTTAAAAACACTTTGCAATGCTTTGCAAAGATATTACCTGGAATTGGGATTGGGTTGATTATACCTCCAATGTCGAAACTGAGCGCATATGGATGCCCAAATGATCTTAAGGATGTTACCTATTACGCTGCCCTCTGGTGGCACAATGTGGTAACAAGGCAGAAGGACGATGAACAATATCAAAGCCAAAAGTAGGCAAACTGTAAATAAAAAAAATATTATATATTAAATCATTTCCCAATCCTCATTTTATGGTAGATTCTGTACATATTTTATAGGTTACGTATATGTGTACAGTAATTTACACTGTACACATATGTACTGATTAACGTAGATACAGTGGACCCCCGAGTATCGGCTACCCTGAGTATCAGCCGACTTCTTTTTTGATCACTTTTTTTCGGCCCAATTTTGGCCCGACTATCGGCCATTTCCCAGAGTATCGGCCCGTGTACCAGACCTGTCAGCCTGCCCGCGCTTCCCCGCGCAGGCGTCGTGAGCCAGTCTAGCTTTGTTTACCATTGAGTGAACATTACATTTCACAATAAATTCATTGTTTAGTGCTTGTTTATTGATTGTGACTGTGAAATAAGCCACCATGGGCCCAAAGAAACTTCATAGTGGCAGCCCTTTGATAAAGTGACAAATACGATAGAATTGAAGAAAGAAATTGAAGCAAAGTACCAAAGTGGAGGAGGAAGAGAGAGGGGAGAATATGTCTTCTTCAGTGATTCACTGATTCTACGATATGTACGATACTAAAGCAGCGTGAGTCGATAAAGGCTATAGCACCAGCCAGCGATAAAGTGTAGCATTAACAGTGTAGCAAGTAAGTTAAGCAATAGAAAAATGACGACACGAAACTTAACTCCATTGTTGTTTGAGGTAGTAATATAGGGGTACTGAGACCAATGCCGCCCTCTACCACCATCTCTTGCAAGGCAAGTGTAAGTATTTCTTATTTATAAAGTGTAAATATTTCTTATTTATAGTGTAAATATTTCTTATTTATCTTAGGTAGTAGGTTGGTAGATAGCAACCGCCCAGGGAGGTACTACCGTCCTGCCAAGTGAGTGTAAAACGAAAGCCTGTAATTGTTTTACATGATGGTAGGATTGCTGGTGTTTTTTTTCTGTCTCATAAACATGCAAGATTTCAGGTACATCTTGCTACTTCTACTTACACTTAGGTCACACTACACATTCATGTACAAGCATTTATATACACACCCCTCTGGGATTTCTTCTATTTTCTTACTAGTTCTTGTTCTTATTTCCTCTTATCTCCATGGGGAAGTGGAACAGAATTCTTCCTCCGTAAGCCATGCGTGTCGTAAGAGGCGACTAAAATGCCGGGAGCGAGGGGCTGGTAACCCCTTCTCCTGTATATATTACTAAATGTGAAAGGAGAAACTTTCGTTTTTCCTTTTGGGCCACCCTGCCTCTTATTTATAAAGTGTAAATATTTCTTATTTATAAAGTGTAAATATTTCTTATTTATAAATTAAAGTATAAATATTTCTTATTTATAAATTACGTACATTGTTTCAGTATGAATTAGTGGTGGTGGCCTGCTGCCTCCACCACCAACAGTATATGTATGGCTTATGGTCAGTGGCCCTTATAAACCCAACAACAATAACACTACTACCAGTTCCCTCATACATAATGACATATTTTATTCATTCTAGAGTATATATTATGTTTCTATGTTATAAATATTGTTTATTATATCATATTAGATGAATTGTCATAGATAAATAAGCCATAGAGTTTATATTAGTGTCATATTGAAGAGCTATCTTGTCCTGCCTGCAAACAAACTCTCCTGCCTCTCTCATACGCCAACAAGTCTTCAATAAAGGTAAAACTGATTCAAATGTTCATTTATCCATTAAAATTAGTGCTTTATATTTATTTCTCATTGTTTTTTGTATATAAAACTAGAGTATTTATTCTTTAAAAAAATTAATTTTTGGTGAATGTTTTTGGGTGGAAATGGATTAATTGTATTTACATTACAGTGGACCCCCGAGTTTCGTAAAAACTTCACTCCTGAAGTCTGCTCAAGTGCCATTACCGAACGAATTTACTCCCTTAAGGAAAAATTTCACGTAGGTTAGTCTATTTCAGACCCCCAAAAATACACTTCCACAAGAACTTACAAAATTATACTTACATAATTGCACGATTTCCGGGGTATTCGTTAACCGAGGGTCCACTGTATTTCTTATGGGAAATATTAGTTCGACTTTCGGCCAGTTCTAGTTGAGGCCTAGCTCCTGGAACGGATTACGGCCGATACTCGGGGGTCCACTGCATTATAAATGCAGTCTAAATATATTACAGTAATCTTATCAGTTGTGAAATATCAATCTGTGGCAGTTAATTAATAGTGTATAACAGTTGAGACCTATGTTAAATATGAAATAAAATCCTCTGAGCAGAAGATTGTAAGAGAGTATCTTACCTGAAGCAATAAGGTATCCACAAAAGAAGCCATTAGTGCAAATTCCTGGGTTGTCTTGTTCAATGTAAGTGATGGCCCCAACACCAACAAGACTGCCAAGGTTGATACACCAGTAAAACCAGTTGAAGAATGCCCGAGTCTTGTGTGGATTTGCAGTATTAAGCTGGAAGGGCCAAAACATTTTGCATTAAATTTTAACAATATTTAAAGGAGGGGTTTGGAATATTGGCTGTTTGAAGTGACATCTAAACTGTGATTATGTATGAATGACAGCGATTATGTATGAATGATGATGAAAGTTTTTTCTTTCTTTTTAGATTTTTCTTTCTTTCTGGGTCACCTTGCTTCAGTGGGAAACGGCCAACATGTTAAAAAAAATCAATACAGAAAGACTTTTTTTTGTACCAGTACACCACAATTTTCCAAGAAAATCTAAAGTAGCTTACTTACAAGTTTTTGCCATATATTTTTAGAAATCTTACACCGAAGTTCATAAAAGCATCATGTTCAAATTTCTTTTTTTTTTTAACACATTGGAGATTTCCCACTGAGACAGGGTAACCCCAAAATGAAGAAACACTTTCTTCATTGCTCACTCCACCACTGTCTTGCCAGAGGTATGCCAATACTACAGCTGAAAACTGCAACATAACCCCACTCCTCCTTCAGAGTGCAGGCACTGTACTCTTCCCTTCAATATTTAAAGATAATTTATTTTGTCATACCTTTTTTTTAGCATGCTGGCTGCATTCCACCAGGAAAGGGTGACCCAAAAACAAGGAACACAGTCATCATTCATTCACCATCATATAATTAGCAAAGTTTGAAAGCTTCACAAAGGAAGGGACACACAACCTCTTCCCTAATGCACCTTGAGTGTATTAAAGTGCTTACCTGCTCATTACATTAGCTTTCTTATTCTGTAATGTGGAAAAACCTGAAAAATCATTACAATAGCTAATAATTAATTTCAATTAACTAAGCAGAATAAATAATCTTTCGGTGTCAAATTCTGATTTCAACAAAGTCTTTAAACAAAAAACAGAACACAGAAGAAAGAGCTAATCTGACAATGTTTTACTATAGTACAATGCATAATGCTGTCTAGAAAATAAATGATATATCTTATGTGGCATTTTGTGAATGTACTTGGCCCCACTTGCTGCTAATAGAAACTTTGCATAAAAAAATTAATTACAAAAGTGAATAATATTATGCATTCTATAAAACAAGGGGCTAGTAACCCCTTCTCCTGTATAAATTACCAAAATGTAAAAAGAAGAAAAACTTTGTTTCTTCTTTTTTTGGTCACCCTGCCTTGGTGGGAGATGGCCGTTATGTTAAAAAAAAAATTGCATAAAACACCAATGATCACTACATCTATCTCATTTCTTTACTGTCAGGTCAACTACCCTCATACAGTAATTATAAACAATGCAAGCTGCAGCTGCCGCCAACCATAATGTGTTTCTTCACAGAAAGAACAATTGAATGATTTATAAAAGGGGGATACTAAATGGTACACCAAAATATTGTGACTGAAAAATTGAATTATTATGAAGTCTTTGTGTAAGACAGCACACACACATTTCAAATTAAATTAAAAGAAAGAGTTTAAGATCCTAAAAAAAAAAAAAATCCCTAAAATCACTTGGTAAATGACACATCAAAACACAGTCCTTACCAATGTTATGTAGAGATAATAAATGTTTATATTAAACAATGAAAAAAAAAGTCCTCTTACCATACCTGTTCAGCACCGAAAGGTGCAATGTTGCTCTTGACAATGCCGACCCCTAAGCCCACAATTGTGACTGATACATAAACCGCAACTTTGCAAGGCGCATTAGGAGTATCACTCAGCTCATTTTCTGTGAATTTCATATAAATTATCAAGGTAATACAATCAACAGGTATGTACTGTATAATTCACTAAAGGCATTACAGTACAGTGGTACCCTGAGTTTTGAACTGCTCCCAACTCGACCAATTATGTAAGTGTATTTTTGTCAGTGCTTTTGTAAGTTTATTTTTGGGGGTCTAAACAGACTAATCAAATTTACATTATTCCTTATGGGAACAAATTCGTTCAGTAACGGCACTTGAACAGCATTTTGGAACGAAGAAAGTTCGAAATTCAGGGTTCCACTGTAATATATACTATGGTGATAATTCTGAAAATAAATTTCTTCATATGTAAATTAAAATGCCAAATTAAATCTAAATACTGTACATAATTATACATCTGTTAACTACAGCTGTGGTCAAAACAATCATCTCTTAGGGAAGGGAAAGGGAAAGACACACTATCAGGTTACCTTACATCCAGTGCCCTTGTTTGCAATGAACAAAATAAGCACATTGGTGTTAGTCAACTGTTGTAGGTTGCATTCTGGAAAATGGCAACGCTACCATACAATGGGGCAATTATGCAATTATCTGGGTAGTTTCCAGAATATGTACAGTGGACCCTCGGTTTTCGTTGAAAATTCTTTCCAGAATGCTGTTTGAATGCCGTTACCAAACGAATTTGTTCCCATAAGGACAAATGATTAGTCATTTCAAACCCCCAAAAATACACTTACAAAAGCACTTACGAAAATACACTTACATAATTGTTTGAGTTTGGAGGTGAACGAAAACCAAAAGTCCACTGTACTATACTTATAAAAACATATGTACAGTGGTACCTCGGCATACGAACAGCTCTCAACTTGAACAATTATGTAAGTGTATTTTTGTAAGTGCTTTTGTAAGTGTATTTTTGGGGGTCTGAAACGAATTAATCTAATTTACATTATTCCTTATGGGAACAAATTCGTTTGGTATCGGCACTCGAACAGCCTTCTGGAACGAATTAAGCTCGTAACCTGAGGTACCACTTTACAGTGGACCCCAGGAAATCAGACATAATTCGTTCCAGAATGCTGTTCTAGTGCCGTTACCGAACAAATTTGTTCCCATAAGGACAAATGTAAATTAGATTAGTCCGTTTCAGACCCCCAAAAATACACTTACAAAAGCACTTACAAAAATACACTTTCATAATTGTTCAAGTTGGGAGCTGTACGATTTCCGGGGGTCCACTGTAGTATTTGGAAACTACTTACCAATCACGTAGTAGTACTTATTTCGGAAACTACTCAGATAATGGGTACTTTTAGGTAGTGGCACAGTTGCCCCTCCCATGGAACAACTGCCCCATTGTCCTGTACTATATGGATGTTGCTAGGGCAAGGCTTTGAAATAAATTACAGTAAAATAGCAGCTATTATCTTCTAAAATAAAAATGTAAAACCTCAATGAAAAAATCTACAGTGGACCCCCGGTTTACGATAGTCTCCAAACTCGCCCTTTTATGTAAGTTTATTTTTGTAAGTGCTTTTGTAAGTGTATTTTTGGGGGTCTAAAAGGACTAATCTAATTTACATTATTCCTTATGGGAATAAATTCGTTTGGTAATGGCACTTGAACAGCACTCTTGAACGAAAAAAATTACGTAATCCGGGGGTCCACTGTATTTAATTATTTTAATAATTTTTAATAAGAAAAATCACGTCAGCCATTTTACATGGATGCAGGGAGACCCACTGAAGCAGGACAGCCACCACTCAGCTTTCCAAGTACTACTTCCAATATTTAAGTCTGGCTAACCACCTCTTTTAAATCCATTCATACATATACAGTATTTGCTTTCCTATCTTTTTAATTTTTTTCCTATTCTCCCACATGTCAATTACTATGTAAATATTCATTATTTTCACATTCACGTGCATGCACACGCACACACGTGCTTCATTCATGTGATAGTCATGCCTTTCTGTGGAATTCGAGTGTATTTCAAATGCTCCTTCAAAATATCCACCTGCACATGAAAGCACTTCCTAAGGAAACCAGACATCAGAAGTAACATATACTATATAACAGATACACAGTTATGGAATTGTTTCAGCAATTACACTATATTTATTTACAAAAGGAGAAATATAAGAAGAGAAAGATAAGTATGCATACCTGAACTATTATTATTTGCTTCACATATGATACGAGGCAAACGATCAACTGCCATTAGGGTCAAAAGGATATAACCACTTATGTACAGTAAAAAACCAGCCACCATAGTCTTAAAGCGTCCCAGCCACGCATCTGATATGTATCTGAAACATTCACAGACATTTGAAAATAACTAGATTATAATTCAACATGTACTTCATTTTATTAAGGCAACTGAGGGAGGTATCTCCAGCCTCAAATCCTAGCATGTACTGCATACAATGTATCCAAGGAGAAAAGATTGCCTGTGTATATACTATACGTACGTACATGATTTGCAAGCTAAATGAATTACAGTTAATAATAATTACAATCATCTTGTTTGTCAATTTAAAATTATTATCCTACATATCTGAAATTTTTATTGAGAAAAGTTTTTCTCATTATTCTGAGTAGCACCCAAATTTGAAACATGTCTCTAATTCTGAACATACAGATATCCAAGTTTCAGCATCAGACATTCTCAGAAAGTTAGACCTTGGAAAAAATCACCAAATAATTTAAAAACACTTATTTTATGACAAGTTTAGAGATTCAGTATGGTGGAAAGTCATGGAGTTTCTTAGCTTGGATTGTGGAGGGCAAATTAATTAATGTAAACAGCTAACAGCATCCTAGGTAGTAGGTTGGTAGACAGCAACCACCCAGGGAGGTACTACCGTCTTGCCAAATGAGTGTAAAACGGAAGCCTGTAATTGTTTTACATGATGGTAGGATTGCTGGTGTCTTTTTTCTGTCTCATAAACATGCAAGATTTCAGGCATGTCTTGTTACTTCTACTTACATTTAGGTCACATTACACATTCATGTACAAGCATATATATACACACCCCTCTGGGTTTTCTTCTATTTTCTTACTAGTTCTTGTTCTTATTTCCTCTTATCTCCATGGGGAAGTGGAACAGAATTCTTCCTCCGTAAGCCATGCGTGTCGTAAGAGGCGACTAACATGCTGGGAGCAAGGGGCTAGTAACCCCTTCTCCTGTATATATTACTAAATGTAAAATGGGAATCTTTCGTTTTTCATTTTGGGCCACCCCACTTCGGTGAGAAACGGCCGACGTGTTGAAAGAAGAAGAAGAAGCTAACAGCATGTAAAATCAAAAGCCTGAGGGCCATTTTCTCACTTGGGTTCTTGCAATTAAAGATTTCACTTGGACTGTGACAATTGTTCTTAATTAGTTCTAGTAAAACCATGTGTATTAATGTTGGCAGAATTACCGACATGTTATGGCTTTGTCAAGCAGTAACAGATTGACAAAGCTCCTGCACAGCGAAATGTTGCCACAATATAATGTCATATTAGCTGCACATTTGTTATTTTACTTAACATAAAACCATGTGCTTCAGGAGAGTTCACGTGACCCAAGTCTAGTTGAAACTTCACAACTCCCCAGTACCATCATTACTGCATGTTGTATTTTGAAATTACATAGGTGGAGTGTGTTAATTGCTTTATAGTGTACCTCTTTTGACTAGCATAGTTCTCTTAGGACCTTACATCATAGTTGACATATTTGTTTTTGAGAGGAGTTCTACTCAAGAAGCCCAGCCCAAGGCCAGACTATTGCTGGCTACTGCTGTCAAGTCCATGGTGCTTTTACATATGTACTTAATATGTGAGAGCTCCCCTAACATATAAATACTTGCTGCTAATATTTTCATTTTATATTCAGCCTGCCTGCCTAACTCATTCTCTGTGTCTAATTTATCAACTTGTCGGTTCTATGAACCATTCATCTACATCCTGTCTGACACAGCAACATCTTGGGATCTTAATACAGGGAATTCTTCACTTGCCCAACTTTTGGGCATGACCTACTTCCACATTGGACAAATGTGACACCACCTATGACTTCTGCACCTCTCCTGCCTACAGTATATAAGCTGTTTCCTAGCACATATGCTGTATTCTTATCAAGATTGATGGACTGACTACATCGACTCAAGGCCGAGGGACTGATTACCTCAAACTCCTCCTGTTCTTCACCTTTCTCCTTTGTATGGACTGATGAAGCCACTGTGTGGTGAAATGTTTCCTCAATAAAGATACCCAAGTGTTGCATATGTGTCTAATTTATCAACTTGTCGGTTCTCTGAACCATTCATCTACATCCCCACACTATCATTAATATCCAAGTGAGTGATCAGCTGGCAGAGGCTTTAGGCATATGGAGTACAAGTTGAAAGCCTCACAATGTCTTCATTTTGCAACATGGTGGAGTACAGTACAGTAGGACCCCCGTATCTGCAGGCGATAAGTTCTAATGACCTGCCATAGATGCCGAAACCAAGGAATTGTTAAATGTTGATGAAGATAGGGAAGCTGTGATTTCGTGTATAGGGCAAGGAGGAATAACATCTTATAGGAGTGAGGAAGAACCAGTTGTGAGTGTGGGGGAAGTTCGTGAGGCAATGAGTAGAATGAAAGGGGGTAAAGCAGCTGGGATTGATGGGATAAAGATAGAAATGTTAAAGGCAGGAGTGGTTAGTGTTTTTATTTAATAAATGTATGGAAGAGGTTAAGGTACCTAGGAATTGGCAGAGAGCATACATAGTTCCTTTGTATAAAGGCAAAGAAGACAAAAGAGAGTGTAAAAATTATAGGGGAAGAAGTCTGTTGAGTATACCTGGTAAAGTGTATGGTAGAGTTATTATTGAAAGAATTAGGAGTAAGACGGAGAGCAGAATAGCGGATGAACAAGGAGGCTTTAGGAAGGGTAGGGGGTGTGTAGACCAAGTGTTTGCAGTGAAACATATACGTAGGTGAACAATATTTAGATAAGGGTAAAGAGGTATTTGTGGCATTTATGGATTTGGAAAAGGCATATGATAGGATGGATAGAGGGGCAATGTGGCAGATGTTGCAAATATATGGAATAGGAGGTAGGTTATTGAAAGCGGTGAAATGTTTTTACGAGGATAGTGAGGCACAGGTTAGAGTATGTAGGTGAGAGGGAGATTATTTCCCAGTAAAAGTAGGCCTTAGACAGGGATGTGTGATGTCACCGTGGTTGTTTAAAACATGTATATTTATAGATGGAGTTGTAAGAGAAGTGAATGCTCGGGTGTTGGCAAGAGGTGTGGGGTTAAAAGATAAAGAATCTAACACAAAGTGGGAGTTGTCACAGTTGCTCTTTGCTGATGTCACTGCTTTAGGGGGATTCTGAAGAGAAGTTGCAGAGGTTGGTGGATGAGTTTGGTAGGGTATGTAAAAGAAGGAAATTAAAAGTGAATATAGGAAAGAGTAAGGTGATGAGGATAACAAAAAAATTAGATAATGGAAGATTGGATATCAGATTGGAGGGAGAGAGTATGGAAGAGGTGAATGTGTTCAGATATTTAGGATGAGGTGAATCATAGAATTAACGAGGGGAAAAAGGTGAGTGGTGCACTGAGGAGCTTGTGGAGACAGAGAACTTTATCCATGAAAGCAAAGAGGGAAATGTATGAGAGTATAGTTATACCAACACTCTTGTATGGGTGTTAGACATGGGTTGTGAATGTTGCAACAAGGAGAAGGCTGGAGGCAGTAGAGATGTCATGTCTGAGGGCAATGTGTGGTGTGAATATAATGCAGAGAATCCGTAGTTTGGAGATTAGGAGGAGGTGTGGGATTACGAAAACTATTATCCAGAGGGCTGAGGAGGGGTTATTGAGTTGGTTTGGACATGTAGAGAGGATGTAATGAAATAGAATGAATTCGAGAGTGTATAAATCTATAGTGGAGGGAAGGTGGGGTAGGGGTCGGCCTAGGAAAGGTTGGAGGGAGGGGGTAAAGGAGGTTTTGCGTGCGAGGAGCTTGGACTTCCAGGAAGCTTGCGTGAGCGTGTTAGATAAGAGCAAATGGAGACAAATGGTTTTTAGGACTTGATGTACTGTTGGAGTGTAAGCAAGGTAACATTTATGAAGGGATTCAGGGAAACAGGCAGGCCGGACTTGATTCCTGGAGATGGGAAGTACAGTGCCGGCACTCTGAAGGAGGGGTGTTAATGTTGCAGTTTTGTAGCTGTAGTGTAAGCACGCCTCTGGCAAGACAGTGTTGGAGTGAATGATGATGAAAGTTTTTCTTTGTCGGGCCACCCTGCCTTGGTGGGAAACGGCCGATGTGTTAATATTAAAAAAAATACCTATTATAAAGTTTAATTGATATATTATCACTTTTTTACTGATGGGAAGCACCTCACGGCTTCTCTTAGGCTTTGAAGAACTGCCAGCTTCTCTACTTTTGTGCTCTGGGGCCATTATTATGCAAAATTAAGAGGTATTTTTGGGCCACAGTAAACCATGGATAACTGAAACTGCAGATACCGAATCACTGGATACAGGGGGTTCTACTGTACTAATAAGAAAGAATGTGTACTTAAGCTCAATATCCCAAACTGTGATTTCTTATCCTGGTTGATGACAAGTACAGTGGACCCCCGGTTTATGTACTGCTCCAAACTCAAACAATTATGTAAGTGTATTTTTGTAAGTGCTTTTGTAAGTGTATTTTTGGGGGTCTAAAAAGACTAATCTAATTTACATTATTCCTTATGGGAACAAATTTGTTTGGTAATGGCACTTGAACAGCATTCTGAAACAAATTAATTACGTAAACCGGGGGGTCCACTGTAATTTATTTAAAAGTCAAATATGCTAAGTTATAATAAACAGTGAGTGACATACCCGCCTAGAAGAGCAGACATGTATGAGACTCCCGCCAGGACAAATACAGCATTCATAGCATCCAGAGAATCCCATGCCTGAGGACCATCCCAAGGACCCTTAAAGTGGACAAACAAGGTTATATTAACTCAAATTTTTAAATTTCCCAACAATCATTAATTGTGCCATCAAGTTACAGGTAAAATTATATATATATATATATATATATATATATATATATATATATATATATACATATATATATATATATATATATATACATATATATATAAAGAAACAATAGTAATTACAGAGTTGGAAGCATGGTTTCAGGTCTATGAAAAACTTAATTTCTAATAGTGTGAAAGTAAAATGTTAGTAGAGGTGTCCCTTGCTTTATGTGACAGATGTGTTCCTGGCCATGGAGCATAAACCAAACCCAATATAACATGTTGGGTAAATTCCACAGTGTTTTACTAAGGTTTCTAAAAAAATATATGAATTTATCACACACACACCAAATAATCATATAGAAAAAATTTGATGAATTTGTAAAAAAAAAAAAAAAAACTGTGAAAAACTTCAATCATAATCCCTATACAAAATCAGGAAAAAATCCACCCTTTTTTACTTATTTTCACCTAAAAAAATAGGAGCATACCAGATAAGAACCAAATGGCCATTTACTAAAAAAAAAAAAAAAAAAAAAATGCAACAGGTCAAACAGCAAGTGAAAAAATTAAATATAAAATTCAATCAAAATCCTCCTCACTTTTACCCTCCCTCCACCAACAACCAACCAACCAACCAACCAGTCTGTCTGTCTGAACCGCACTTGTTATGAACTAATGAATACATACACCTCTACTACTCCTTCCTCTATCTCTAGTCTTGTATTAGTGTCTGCACAATTGGAGCAACCCAATATTGAGTGGTCTAGAGTCCATCTTCATTGGACTTGGGGCAAAACACTTAAATTAAAAACCAATCATAAAATTTCGTCAAAATATGCTCAGAGAATTTCTGTGCCTAAATCTGTTTTTTTTTTTTTTGTCATTCTTTCTTATGAATGCTAATATAAACCAGTTTAAAACTAAATTAAATGCTCTTTTTTTTTTTAACAAACCAGCCATCTCCCACCGAGTCAGGGTGACCCAAAAAAAGAAGAAACACTTTCACCATCATTCATTCCACCACTGTCATGCCAGAATGGCACTGATAGTACAGTTCAAAAGCTACAAATATTTCCACCCTTCCTTCAGAGTGCAGACATCGTACTTAAAGATGTATTGTTGGGTTATCACATAAGAGCTAATATATACTCACACAAAACAAAACAACAAAGTGAGGGAAACCTTTATGTATAGTAGAAAAAGATTAAATGTTGTGTAGGTAGGGTGTGTGAAGTACAGCACAATTGATTTCACTTGACGGCTGTGTCTTGGAAGCCCAGGACCAGGTTAGCTAGCACATCAGAAATATTAAAATTTCATGAGAACTGTACAACTGTAGTGCCCAAAGTGATAACTGCTGATCCTAAGCAACAACATTTTTGTTAATCCTCTCTTTTTTTTTTTCGTTAACAAGTCTGGCCTCCTTCCAGTTCAGCAGATGGTCGTGGGTCTTCGTATGTATCACAGGTAAGACACAAGAGAGAGGGATGGGTAGATTGCATTTTCTTGGACAGCAAGAAGGCTTTCGACTCAGTTCCTCAAGAGATTAGTGCAAAAGCTAGAGGATCAGGCACATGTAACAGGAAGGGCACTGCAATGGATCAGAGAATACCTGACAGGGAGGCAACAACAAGTCATGGTATGGGATGAGGTATCGCAGTGGGCGCCTGTGACGAGCGGGGTTCCACAAGGGCCAGTCCTAGAACCAGTGCTATTTTTGGTACATGTACAGTGGTACCCCGACTTACGATGGTCCCCAAACTCACCCTTTTATGTAAGTTTATTTTTTTAAATGCTTTTGTAAGTGTAATTTTGGGGGTCTAAACGGACTAGTCTATTTTACATCATTTCTTATGGAGATAAATTCGTTTGGTAATGGCACTTGAACAGCATTCTGGAATGAAAAAATATCGTAAGTCGAGGTACCACTGTATATGTAAATGACATGATGGAAGGGATAGACTCAGAAGTGTCCCTGTTCACAGATGATATGAAGTTAATGAGGAGAATTAAATCAGATGAGGGTCAGGCAGGACTACAAAGAGACCTGGACAGGCTGGACGCGTGGTCCAGCAACTGGCTCCTCGAATTTAACCCCGCCAAATGCAAAGTCATGAAGATCGGGGAAGAGCAAAGAAGACAGCAGACAGAGTACATGCTAGGTGGCCAAAGACTGCAAACCTCACTCAAGAAAAAAGGTCTCAGGGTGAGTATAATATCGAGCATATCTCCTGAAGAGCACATCAACCAGATAACTGCTGCAGCATATGGGCGCCTGGCAAACCTGAGAATAGCATTCTGATACCTCAGTAAGGAATCTTTTAAGACTCTGTACACCGTGTACGTCAGGCCCATACTGGAGTATGCAGCACCAGTTTGGAACCCACACCTGGTCAAGCACGTCAAGAAATTAGAGAAAGTGCAAAGGTTTGCAACAAGGCTAGTTCCAGAGCTAAGGGAAATTTCCTACGAAGAAAGGTTAAGGGAAACCGGCCTGACTACACTGGAGGACATTAAGGTTAGGGAAGACATGATAACGACATATAAAATACTGACAGGAATTGACAAGGTGGACAGAGACAGGATGTTCCAGAGATGGGACACAGAAACAAGGGGTCATAATTAAAAGATGAAGACTCAGATGAGTCAAAGAGATATTAGGAAGTATTTCTTTAGTCATAGACTTGTCAGGAAGTGGAATAGTCTGGCAAGTGATGTAATGGAGGCAGGAACCATACGTAGTTTTAAGACGAGGTATGATAAAGCTCATGGAGCAGGGAGAGAGAGGACCTAGTAGCTGTCAGTGAAGAGACAGGGCCAGGAGCTATGTCTCAACCCTTGCAACCACAAATAGGTGAGTACATCCGTTACTGAGAGTATCTAAGTGGCAAGCATATTTATGATCACTGTGATCATGTAAATTTCACTACGAACCCCACATGGTGACAGTGTGACTTTGTAAATGGTCCAAGTCGGACCGAAACGTCGTCGTAAGCTCTTCTCCTTTTATATGTGCGGGTTGTGTGTGTATTGTTCCAGTCACAGTATTGTGCCTTTTTTGTTATTTATGGTATAGTGTACAGCATACCCCACCTTTGGAATAGATAATGATTTTTAGTTTTTTGTCGGTGAGACCCTTGATTGTAGTCAACAATCAGCAAATTCATAATGCACATTGTCTAGAGTTACTGATTAAGTGGGAGGGGAAGTGCAGTTTGAGGTCTATTAGATGACAGTGGATTCTTTTTCTAGAAATTTGGGGCAGTAGATTCTATAAGCTATATGAAAAAATCCAACTGCCACTTCTCTTTTCATTCTGTTGTCATGGTGTAAGTGAAAGTGCCCAAGATCATCCTTGGTGGTAGGTTTCTGATACATTTAAAAAGTCAGTTAGCCACCATATTTACATAGATGTACATCTATGTAAATAGAAACGAAAAGTTATTGTCACACTCCTCCTCTAACTTGAACTTCATTAAAGGTTCAACTACTTTCAGCCTCTTTTGAAGAGCCACGATTTGAATTTTTTGGGCATTATTATGAAGTTATCATCCACATACCATAGCCAAATTACACTACCTGGAGTCTACCTGGAGAGAATTCCAGGGGTCAACGCCCCCGCGGCCCGGTCTGTGACCAGGCCTCCTGTTGGACCAGAGCCTGATCAACCAGGCTGTTACTGCTGGCCGCACGCAGTCCAACGTACAAACCACAGCCTGGCTGATCAGGTACCGACTTGAGGTGCCTGTTAAGTGCCTGCTTGAAGACAGCCAGGGGTTTGTTGGTAATCCCCCTGATGTATGCTGGGAGGCAGTTGAACAATCTTGGGCCCCTGACACTTATTGTGTTGTCCCTCAACGTGCTAGTGGCACCCCTGCTCTTCATTGGGGGGATGTTACATCGCCTGCCGAGTCTTTTGCTTTCGTAGGGAGTGATTTTTGTGTGCAAGTTTGGTACTAAGCCCTCGAGAATTTTCCATGTGTATATAATAATGTATCTCTCTCGCCTGCGTTCTAGAGAGTACAGGTTTAGGAACTTCAAGCGTTCCCAGTAGTTGAGGTGGTTTATCGCACTTATACGTGCGGTGAAGGTTCTCAGCAATTTCACCCGTCTTGAAAGGTGCAGTTAGTGTGCAGCAATATTCCAGCCTAGATAGAACAAGCGATCTGTAAAGTGTCAACATGGGCTTGGCATCCCTGGTTTTGAAGGTTCTCATTATCCATCCTGTCATTTTTCAACCAGATGCAATTGCTACTTTGTTATGATCCTTGAAGGTGAGATCCTCTGACATGATCACTCCCAGGTCTTTGACATTAGTTTTTCGCTCTATTGTGTGGTTGGAATTAGTTTTGTACTCCAATGAGATTTTAATTTCTTCACGTTTTCCGTATCTGAGTAATTGAAATTTCTCATCATTGAACTTCATATTGTTTTCTGCAGCCCATTTAAAGATTTGGTTTATGTCTGCTTGGAGTCTTGCAGTGTCTTCAACGGTGGACACTGTCATACAGATTCGGGTGTCATCTGCAAAGGAAGACACAGCACTGTGGCTTATATCCCTGTCAATGTCTGATATGAGGATGAGGAATAGGATGGGAGCAAGTACTGTGCCTTGTGGAACAGAGCTTTTCACAGTAGCTGCCTCAGACTTTACTCTGTTGACTACTACTCTTTGTGTTCTACATGTTAGGAAATTATAGATCCATCTACCAACTTTTCCTGTTATTCCTTTATCATGCATTTTGTGTGCTATTACACCATGGTCACACTTGTGGATAATATAGGAGCAAATTTTTCCACTTCCAGGTGAACTGTGTTTAGGTTGGCTAGGACCTCAGTTTGGGCAAATACACTTGTACAGGACACTGGCAGTTTTAATCATTCCAGAATTGTTAGCTTAAATGATCTTGAGTCATCAATCACTGTTGCCAGGTAAAAAAATTGTACTCTACATGCCCTGCCTACTCTACACCTGCCCTTTCTCCTCGCTTCTCACTGGATTAAAAAGAACTCGTGATGAGCAAAATATATCCATATAAGGTTCCAGACATCACACAAGTTTAATTCATACATTCATTAGTATTATATACCTTGTAATACAGTATGAAAGCTGCTGATATATTAGCAACAGAGACAATTTTTAATCAACTCTACATACGCTTCTAGTTTTATTCTTCATAAAGATGATTTTAATGCAGCACTAATTCAAATTATTATTATTAAACATTTTCAAAAAAGCATAAAAAAGACACATATATTATTACTTCTCTATTACATATTATTATTAGTATTATATTAAGGAAACACTAAATACTTAATACGTACCGATTTTAAATACTGTATCATCTAAATCCAAAAACCTAATACAAAAAGTAGTCATACCATTTACCTTGTTAAGAAACAGAAAGAAATTTGTAGCAAGGGCATAGTAAGCAAGACGTTCCAGGGTCAGCACTACCAAGATAACTACGGTAGCTGCAGTCTGTCTTCGAGCCTCCCTTGCATCCATTGCTGAAGATTAGTGGGAAACTTCATTACGTGATAGTAAACATTTTTTTTTTCCAACAAACCGGCTGCCTCCCACCGAGGCAGGGTGACCCAGAAAAGAAGAAACACTTTCATCATCGCTCACTCCATCACTGTCTTGCCAGATGGGCACCAATATGGTATCTTCTGTACTTCATACAGAAGATACCATATTGTAGATATGAATTAAATTTACAGTTTTACAATTTATCTAACATTACTTTAAATAGATTACAGCACTGTACAAAATATTTTGTGTGTGGAACTTTGTAAATAATGTCCAATCTTAGTAAAACAAAGGTTATATTACATTATATACAGGTTAATCATATATGGAAAAGACCAAAGTTATGCAATGCATTTTGAGTAGACTTAAAATTAAACACACCCAAAAATATTTTAAAGAATAAGTATGTATATTACATATACATACGTAGGGTGTGTAAAAGAAGAAAATTGAAAGTGAATATAGGAAAGAGTAAGGTGATGAGAATAACAAAAAGAATAGGTGACGAAAGATTGGATATCAGATTGGAGGGAGAGAGTATGGAGGTGGTGAATGTATTCAGATATTTGGGAGTGGACATGTCGGCGGATGGGTCTATGAAGGATGAGGTGAATCATAGAATTGATGAGGGGAAAAGGGTGAGTGGAGCACTTCGGAGTCTGTGGAGACAAAGAACCTTGTCCATGGAAGTAAAGAGGGGAATGTATGAGAGTATAGTTATACCAACGCTCTTATATGGGTGTGAAGCATGGGTGATGAATGTTGCAACGAGGAGAAGGCTGGAGGCAGTGGAGATGTCATGTCTGAGGTCAATGTGTGGTGTGAATATAATGCAGAGAATTCGGAGTTTGGAAATTAGGAGGAGGTGCAGGATTACCAAACGATTGTCCAGAGAGCTGAGGAGGGGTTGTTGAGGTGGTTTGGACATGTAGAGAGAATGGAACGAGACAGAGTGACTTCGAGAGTGTATAAATCTGTAGTGGAGGGAAGGCGGGGTAGGGGTCGGCCTAGGAAAGGTTGGAGGGAGGGGTAAAGGAAGTTTTGTGTGCGAGGGGCTTGGATTTCCAGCAAGCATGTGTGAGCGTATTTGATAGGAGTGAATGGAGGCATATGGTTTTAATACTTGACGTGCTGTTGGAGTGTGAGCAAAGTAACATTTATGAAGGGATTCAGGGAAACCGGCAGGCCGGACTTGAGTTCTGGAGATGGGAAGTACAGTGCCGGCACTCTGAAGGAGGGGTGTAAATGTTGCAGTTTTATAACTGTAGTGTAAAGCACCCTTCTGGCAAGACAGTGATGGAGTGAATGATGATGAAAGTTTTTCTTTTTCGGGCCACCCTGCCTTGGTGGGAATCGGCCGATGTGTTAATAAAATAAAATTACATAAATGTTCAAAGCAATTCAGTTTAGTTACGTATATAGAGACAAATTTAAGTACTGTACTACAAAGATTATTTTGGGTAATAACTCTTGATTGTTACATGTATATGGAGATAAGAAATATAAATACAATAATCATGCTAAGTAACAACTCTGATGGTTACAACAGCCATGCCAGAAAGAAGGGTACAATTGATGGGTGAAGAAGAGTGGAGATAACAGTTGCACTTTATATAATGGTAACTGTAATAGTACAGGAATTTGATACAAAAAGAAGTGAATCCTCCAATATTCTTCATAAAAATACTGAATTTTATGTTTACTTACTCTTACTTACCTATGTGCCAAACAATGCAATTTAAATTGAGGCATTTGGTTCAATCAGGAGTAGTATCTGATAAAATACAAAATGCTCTGAGGAAATGATTGGATGACTAGGTATGTGAGGAGCAGGTACAAGGGAATGAAAATGGAAGCTAAAAGCACCATGAATTATAGGGATGTTAGTAAGTTCTTCTCCAGTCTTGGGTATCAGGAAAGTAAATTGAACTGAATGCAGAAGTGGTCAAGGCGAACAACTTACGCAGCTTCCAAGAGTAAGTATGATAGGTCATAAGCTTATAATAATGAACGATCAGCATAAAAGGAAGAACCAGGAGCCAAGCCTTGACCCCCACAAACACAAATCAAGGAGTACAATTGAGAGCATCAAAATCAATGCCAAGCAAGGATATAATCAGGCAGTTGAACTTTACAGCACCTGAGGCTAGAGAAACAATCTCCTTCTCAATTACATTATTATTATCATTATTATTATTTCAGTGAATCCTTGATTTAAACAACTAATAGGAAAGGGAGTGTCCGTTAAAGCTGACCGTCCTTTAAATCAAAATTATGATTTAGCCGGACTTGAGTCCTGTAAATGGGAAGTACAATGCCTGCACTTTAAAGGAGGGGTCTGGGATAGTGACAGTTTGGAGGGACTATTCTAAACTGTAGTATCTGAGCGCCTCTGCAAAGACAGTGATTATGTATGAGAGAGGTGAAAGTGTTGAATGATGATGAAAGTACAGTGGTACCTCGGTTAACGATATTTTTTCGTTCCAGACTGCTGTTCAAGTGCCATTACCAAACGAATTTATCCCCATAAGGAATAATGTAAAATAGACTAGTCCTTTTAGACCCCCAAAAATACACTTACAAAAGCATTTAAAAAAATAAACTTACATAAAAGGGCGAGTTTGGGGACCATCGTTAACCGAGGTACCACTGTATTTTCTTTTTGGGGATTTTCTTTCTTTTTGGGTCACCCTGCCTCAGTGGGAGACAGCTGACTTGTTGAAAAAAAAAATCCATGATTGTAACAACGGCAAACAATTTTGGATTTAATGAAGTCTCTTACAGTGGACCCACGAGTTTCGTAAACCCCGGAAATCGTACATTTATGTAAGTATAATATTGTAAGTGCTTGTGGAAAAGTATTTTTGGGGGTCTGAAATAGACTAACCTACGTGACATTTTTTCTTAAGGGGGTAAATTCGTTCGGTAATGGCACTTGAGCAGACTTCAGGAGTGAAGTTTTTACGAAACTCGGGGGTCCACTGTAAATCCAAAGCTAAAGTTACCCAGCGGACTGCAACGGTAACAGACAACTCTGGATTTAACTAATTTTGTCTGTTGCTTCTCGATGTTGTCTGGGCACAGACAACATTTAAAAGCAATGGAATGCAATAAACCAGGGTACAATAAATCAAGGTTTCGCTGTACATTCATGGGGGTCATACAACATGACAAAAATTAGCTTAGTTTAACCACTTAAAGTTCAGCTATACAATATCAAGCAGCTAAAAGCTCTAGTATTCATCTGCCTAAAATGCTCTGCATACCAAGTGGCTTTTCAAAATGTATAAAATAAGTGTCACCCACTTATGTAACAATTACAGTGGTACCTGTACTTACAAGCAAAATTCGTTCCAGTCGGCTATTCAAGTGCTGATACCGAAGGAATTTTTTCCCATAAGAAATAATGAAAATTAGGTTAATCAATTTCAGACCCCCAAAAATACACTTACAAAAGCACCTACAAAAATACACTTACATAATTGTTCGAGTTGGGCGCTGCTCGTAAGTAGAGGTACCACTGTATATACATTTATAAATACCAAAAAAAAAATCATGTAAGTTAGGTTAGACTTTACAATGAATGCCCATGGCTACCCAACATGCATCATGCACCACTCATTCTTTCCTTCCTCCCCACACATATGCATCCACAGGTACACACATGCACGCATTCACATACACCTTGCACCTGCACACACATATATGTATTGTAGTACATGCATGTGCTGGAGAGTATACCTGGAGAGAGTTCCAGGGGTCAATGCTCCTGCGGCCTGGTCTGTGACCAGGCCTCAAACACATTACACATTACATCTCCTCAGAAAATCATGACATGCATCATTCTCACCTATGTTTGGTAATACATACATGTATTATAGTACAACCATATGCAGCATAATATTATCTAGTGTGCAAAGTAAAAATTTAATACACATACTTAGGCCAAATATTTTAGGGCACTTTCAATTTTTATTATGGGTTTCAATGGAAAACTGAAATGCATTCAAAATGCCTCTTTGAAAAAGGCTTTTCCAGCATCCATGACACTGACTGAGGATTGTACTTGCATATGGCTATAAATTACAACACATGTAGATTATCGAGGTTCCAAAGTTTACAAAATTTCAAGAAATTGACTAAGTATTGTTGAGATACTGACTACCTGGAGGGTATTCTGATGGTCAACACCCCCATGGCCCAGTCCTTTACCAGGCCTCCTTATAAACAAATGCCGCTCTGACTGATCAGGCCATCAACCAGTAGGCATGGTCCAAGACCAGACCAAAGCAATGATAAACCCTAGAACCATAAACTGGTAGACAACAGGTAAATGTCTACATCAAAATATAAAATACAGCATTCATTCACAAAGCATTACGTAACTTGTGTGCTACCAGAGTTACAGTTTCTAAGCAGTACAGACCATTATAGTTTATAATACACAAGTGTAGCAAGCTTACAGCAACTTAAATTAGACATTAAGGTACAGTATAAACCACAAATCCCAGAACTCCACATGTACAATGAAATATATACGTATACAGAATTTTTTTAAAACTGCCACAAAATAGTTTACATTAGTACAGTGGTACCTCGAGTTACGAGCTTAATTCGTTCCAGACGGCTATTCAAGTGCCGATACCGAAGGAATTTTTTCCCATAAGAAATAATGAAAATTAGATTAATCCATTTCAGACCAACAAAAATACACTTACTAAAGCACCTACAAAAATACACTTACATAATTGTTCGAGTTGGGAGCTGCTCGTAAGTAGAGGTACCACTGTATTGATAATATTGTAGTTTACTGCACATGTCGTTATTTTCTCAAGTATAGCACTGTATAGTAAATTTACCTTATGGTATATAATCTACCTCTGGTTATTTTCACATATTTGAACTATGGGAGTTTTCTTATTTTTTTATATGGTACATATTGTAAAGTGATTAATTTCTTCACACGGTATTAATATTATAAACATAGTATTTTTTGGAAAAAGACTGGAGGAAGGCAATGCCTGATTGACTGACATAATAACGTTGATTGCAGTCTAAACATGGAGTAGGCAAGTTATCGGGTTCTTCCATACCCTCTAAAAGACAACACTGTCACAAAGCTTCCTCACTCTCACAGATTGTGGACAAATAAATTGTTAGAACACCACACATGCTTAGGTACAAGGTATAAAGCTGTACATGCACCAAGCTTGAAAAATATTAGATATCAATAAGCTACCTGAGGGATGCCGCGGCAAGAGTGGCGTTCTTTCTGTAGGCATTGTAAACACTGGCACTGCTAGGATAAAAGATATGCCTCTTTGCAAATGCCAGCACTATACCTTTCTAATATATAGCACCTCAACCACTATATTTCCTGAAATAAATAATTTGCAAAACTCAGCATAACTCTGAATATATTTGTATATTGTCATACTATAAGTCTATGACTTACAACTTTCTATGGGAATGGTTTGCAATTCAACATACTTTTGTTTTTTTAATTTTTATGTCAATACATAAATAGTAAGGACACTAATTTAAAGAATAGTATAATGAGCTTCATTACAGGTACAGCATATAATTATTACATTAAAAAGCACTAAACTTAGCATTACAGAATATACAGGTATAATAATGCCCTAATTTGTTTATCATGCACTTTAAAGGAAGTAATTCATTTACTACTGACAGACTGCTAAGAAAATACAACAGAGCTGTCCAAAACCTTTGATAATTTTTCGACCATTAAATGCAAAAAGCACCACCCTATTACAGTTTGAGGCTGCAATTTTAATAAGTCTGATCAAGGCTTGATGTGTGAGAGAGACTTACCATAAGCTCGGTTCCAACATTAGTCAAGAGCATCTGCTCTTCACTCATGCAAAGCACGCATTTCCTCACATGCATTCTGCATACGTCAAAATAAACACTATCTTGATGATACTTCATAATTATAATTTAAATTACTAGAGAATCTTACATAGCATACAAGTTGTTACCAAAGACCATTCTGAGGTGGATACCAGTGGCAGTAAACTCTCAATTCAACAAACTAGTTAAGGGGGAGCCAGCAACCAGTAATGGTGATTATGGTGGATAGAATATTTTGTCTTGATCATAAAAAAAATGGACAGTTCTGTAACCATTGGACTTTGTTGTTTCTTAATTAACTGGCCCAGTGGAGTTTGCCCCAAATTTCCAAAGTCTGTTAAACCGAGGTCCATTAAATTGAGGGTTGGCTGAACAGACTAGCAGATTATTATATTGTTCATGGTTAAGTGCTAGACACAGTGTAAGTTTATTTAGGTACAGGTACACATAAGTACAATTTATCATACCTAGTATCATGTGTAAATTACCTAGGATTACCCAAAAAAAGGTCAGGCAGTGACTTATTTCCATTGGTCATAAAACACCTTTCTGATTTAATAAGAACATTTCATTATGCTACAGACCCATAACTGTCTTAACAAGGGAACTTGACTGGCTACTCCAGACAGTTCCTAATCAGCTAGGTTGTGGTGCTTCTGTTGACTGTGTTTTGATAGAACCAACAGTCTGAATTATCAGGCCAGCAATCAGGAGGCCTGGCCTAGGACCAGTGAACCCCAAAACCATCAACATGTAATCAATGAATTCTTAAAACCATTATTTTTATTCTGAAAATAATAGTTTTCATAAGGTGATATTTGTCTAAATGCAAAGAGAAAGACCATTACAGTACTTGGGGGGGGGGGCAAGTTTAAGGTTATATTTTGTTGTTTTATGGCTACAGAAAGATATTTTGAAATTGCTTAAGTCCTTGCTACTACAATAGTAGTATTCATTCCTAAAAGTACAAGTCTGTATGTGTGCTTAGTTTGTAATACCTATGTAGCACTTATTATGAGATTAATGCTGTTTGCTACTGTAATCATTTAATAAACAGTATAGAGGGGCTGTTAAATGTCAGTTGGAACAAAACCTAGAACACATCCTTGTGGATAGGCAGATAATTATGGGGAAAGAAAAAGAAAAAAAAAGTCAAACCAGGCAGTGCAACTAGCTCTTGTTCCCTGTTGTCATCTATTAGCTATTTTGTGTAATAAATACTTATAAGAATTCAAACTGTTTTTCGTGACCTCAAAACTATGCATGGTCTGTTAGGCAGCAGTCCAAAACACTGTTCACCATATATAAACTAATATTAAATCATTCAAATAAACCAATGGCTTTTTACACTTTATTATGCTTACATTTAGATTTTGTAAATAATTTGAAACTAACGAGTTTATATTGTAGCTATACTATGGAGAATTTTATATAGATTTGTTAAAAAATTTTGAGGTTCAAGCAAACTGCCTCCTAAAAATATGTTCCTCTACATGGATTTTGGTCGATTCTTTAATAATAACTTTCTCAGAGGCCTAAGAAATCAGAAAATGCAGGTTTGAAAAACTATTGCAATTTATTCAGTTACCCTATGATTCGGCACGGGTTACCCGGAATAAATCACAGCATTACTATAAATAACCATTAGTAAAACAAAAATTAAACTTAACCTGAAAAAATCTATCTTCTCTTCCTCAGGTTACGTCCACTTATAAGTTTCTTCTCCCGATGACTGCCCTTAAAAAACTATCTATTTGTCTATCTGTGACTTAAGTTCAAATAAGGGGGGAAAAAACTTTTGTCATCCAACGAGGAAATCCCTAGCATGCAGATCCTAGAGCAACGTCACACTAGAAATCCCAAACTGGGCAATAGCAAGCACAAAACTCACAGGAAACGGGAAAAGAAGCTTCCTTTAAAAAAATGTTTTGTTAAGGGCGAGAGAATCCCGTGAGTGTGACGTTGTTTACCTCTGCTGGTCGCTTAAACTACCAACACAACTCTTAGTCCAGATGAACCTTAGATTTAGTTAATACAATACAATTTTTATTTCTTTGCAAGGGTTACAGTGTGTGGTATATTTTAATTATTCATTATTTTAACTTTGGATTAAGTAAGTTTGTTTAGGCACATGAACGCATAAGTACAGTTATCATACATAGTGTAAATTACCTTGGATAACCCAAAAAAGTCAGACAAAGTGACTTATTTCCATTGGGATCTTTGATGATTTCCTATGGAAATAAGTCACTTTGTCTGACTTTTTTTTGGAGTTATCCTGGGTAATCTACACATATGCTGCTATGTATGACAATTTATGTAACTATTTATGTGTACCTGTACCTGAATAAACTTACTTATTGGGGTCGTTAGTATCAAAGTAAATTGATTTATGCTCAGGTACACATAGATATATTGCACGAATTACCATACATAAGTAACATATGTGAAAATTACCTAAGATAACCCAAAAAAGTCATAAATTTCCAATAGGGTTATTTAGGTTAATAATAATAATAATAATAATAATAATAATAATAATAATAATAATAATAATAATAATAATAATAATAATAATAATAATAATTTTTATTTGGACATGATACAAAGAATTACATTTGGTTATTGAGATTACATGAGGTGTACATGCCAAAAGCCCCTAGTATGCAGGGCATTTTGGGCAGACTTAAAATTAACTTAAAACTAGATTGTAAGAATCTTTGTAGATAGTATACAATGAGTAAAGGTGAGTATTTAAGCTATGAAATTTGAACATAGTTTTGTACTTTTGTCTTCATTATAAAATTAATTAAGTCAGATTAAACAAATTAAAGCAATAATAATAATAAAATAATAAAAAGTTATAGTTGATAATTTATAAAATAAGTAAAGTTGCATATCTAAGTTTTAAAGTTTGAATATAAGTTGAACATATCAATTAATTGTAGTAATTTATTGGAGCAATGCAACTAATTGAGTGAGATAACAATTTATAACAATTAATTGCATTGCAGTTAGTTTACGTGGTCATTATAATATAAGTGGTTGATGGTTGATTGACAACGTTTCGCCCACAAAATTGGGCTTTATTGAATAAAAAACAGATTTATCTGAGCAGAGTACATGAGTATATATAGGGAGCATAGTGAAGTGAATGGTCAAGAGAGGAATGTTGAAGTTGATGACTGAAAAGAAGTTAGATTTGAGAAAGACCTGCCCGGCATGGGCCGGTAGGCCTGTTGCTATGTAATAATAATAATAATTTTTATTTCTACAAGTACATGTACAAAATATACAGACCTAGCTGACATCAATGACATACTACTATAGGGAACACGTCTTAATATTTCCACCCGTACCGGGGATCGAACCACGGACCACAGTAGTTGTGAAGAAATATCTTGACAAGAGGTTCAGCTATGTTGTAAGATAAGATTTTGTTCGGATTTTTAACTCCGGAGGGTTATCCCCCCAGGATAACCCAAGAAAGGCAGGGAATGTCATGTCTTATTTCCATTGGGGTCCTCAATTTTGTCCCCAGGATGCGATCCACACCAGTCGACTAACACCCAGGTACCTACTTGCTAGGTGAACAGGACAACATGTGTAAGGAAACGCTTCGAATTTTTCACCCCTGCCGGGAATCGAACCCGGACCTTCAGCGTGCGAAGCGAGAGCTTCTGGATATCCAACAATTTCAGCCAGAACCACGGTTTTTACAACATAGCTGAACCTCTGGCCAGGAAACTTACTCATCGTTATGCTACATAGCAACAGGCCTACTGGCCCACGCTGGGCAGGTCTTTCACAAATCCAACCTCTTCTCAGCCATCAACTTCAGCATTCCTCACCTGACTCACACGTCACTATGCTTCCTATATATACTCACGTATATATGTAATACCATATATATACTCACGTATATATATATATGGTATTACACTTGACACATAGCGAGCGAAACATTGTCAATAAAGAATAGCATTAGACTGCATTTGTGTCCATTTTTTCATCTTGTGGATATTTTATGTCATTTATCTCCACAGTACCACTGACAAGCAAGATAAGTTATATTCGCCTTTGCTGTGAACTTCCACCACAACTTAGATTAACTTAAATTAATTAAGATAAAATAGCATTAAATGCAAGTTTTTTTACGCAATCAATACACTTCTCAGTAAGTTTATTTATGTACAGGTACACATAAGTACAATTATCATACATACTGTAAATTCCCTAGAATATCCCAAAAAAGTCAGTGACTTATTTTAATTTTTTTTACAGAAATTATTACATATTTTTATAATGACTGCAATACGTTCTTCATTGTTATATGCAGACATTGGTTATGAATTCTCTGTATTTAACTTAGGATAACCTAACAATTTCAATAATGGGTAGGTGCTAAATTCGTAAGGGTTATACAACGCCTGGATAATGAAAAGTAATCAGGGTTGATACGAGGAAGGGGAAGGTCATTTTAATTTCCTAGATGATGGGCTCTTCACTAGCATCAAGGGTCTTGAAGGGAAATATATTAATAGGCAAATCTGGGTAATGATTAAATGGAGTGTATCATTTAGTGTTTGCATGTCTCGTCCGATTCTTACAGATCTTTTGATATATTTTATATTTTATTATTTTTATTCGTACCAATATATATGATTTTTAATTTCTGCTGTTATAAATAACTAAAAAATATATAACCATAAATAAATATGCACCATGTTTTTATAGTTAACTAGGAAGCACATTTCCCAACGCTTCATTGCAATCGAACACCAGAGTATAATTTTCCATAATAATATTGAGTTTTTGCATATGTTTGACTTGATGAAAATCATATACAAAATGTTAACACAAGTATAACATATGTAATGACCACTGACGTCGACAGACATAGTTTTGAAGTAAGATTATCGTACGGTATAAAGTTAGTCGATCATTGGAAGCAATCGTGGGAGGATGTGTTGTATCTAGTGCTAGAAATGTGTTGATTTATTATGATAAATATGCTGCTAGAAACCCCAAATAGTACTAGAATAGTGACTGCTTTTGTTCTAAGTATATACGCTGTGCAGTGCGCGTGTGGCCTCCACATTAAGGGAGTATGGAGGACGGATGAGGAGTTTTTTCATTTCCTAACTAAATTTGGTTTCCAAAAGACAACTCCACACGATAAGGAATTGACTGAGGGCTTCATCTTGGGTAATGTAACGAGCGTGAGGGGTAACGTGAGTGCCAGTGGCAGTTATGGCACCCTGACACTCTTGCCACGGCAGTACTTTGTCGACTTCTACAGGAACAGGACCAGAGCTGACACTGACCCAGACCTGGCCTGCCGCCTTATGTTCCAGGTCAGTCTACTCGCCCTGACCTACCTTCTTAACTCTGTCTTCCTTAACTGCTTTGTTAGCGCAGCATCCTTTTTCCTAACTGCGTTGCCAACTCACTCTTAACTAACTTGTCAGCTTACTCTTATCTTAACTACCTTGTCAGCTTACTCTTATCTTAACACTTGTCAGCTACTCTATCTTAACTACTTTGTCAGCTTACTCTTATCTTAACTACCTTGTCAGCTTACTCTTATCTTAACTACCTTGTCAGCTTACTCTTATCTTAACTACCTTGTCAGCTTACTCTTATCTTAACTACCTTGTCAGCTTACTCTTATCTTAACTACCTTGTCAGCTTACTCTTATCTTAACTACCTTGTCAGCTTACTCTTATCTTAACTACCTTGTCAGCTTACTCTTATCTTAACTACCTTGTCAGCTTACTCTTATCTTAACTACCTTGTCAGCTTACTCTATCTTAACTACCTTGTCAGCTTACCTTATCTTAACTACCTTGTCAGCTTACTCTTATCTTAACTACCTTGTCAGCTTACTCTTATCTTAACTACCTTGTCAGCTTACTCTTATCTTAACTACCTTGTCAGCTTACTCTTATCTTAACTACCTTGTCAGCTTACTCTTATCTTAACTACCTTGTCAGCTTACTCTTAACTACCTTATGTCAGCTTACTCTTAACTACCTTGTCAGCTTACTCTTATCTTAACTACCTTGTCAGCTTACTCTATCTTAACTACCTTGTCAGCTTACTCTTATCTTAACTACCTTGCATACTCTATCTTACTACTTGTCAGCTTACTCTTAACTACCTTATGTCAGCTTACTCTTAATCTTAGCACTTACACTTATGTCAGCTTACTCTTAACTACCTTATGTCAGCTTACTCTTAACTACCTTATGTCAGCTTACTCTTAACTACCTTATGTCAGCTTACTCTTAACTACCTTATGTCAGCTTACTCTTAACTACCTTATGTCAGCTTACTCTTAACTACCTTATGTCAGCTTACTCTTAACTACCTTATGTCAGCTTACCTAACTACCTTATGTCACTCTTAACTACCTTATGTCAGCTTACTCTTAACTACCTTATGTCAGCTTATTTAACTACCTTATGTCAGCTTACTCTTAACTACCTTATGTCAGCTTACTCTTAATTACCTTATGTCAGCTTACTCTTAATTACCTTATGTCAGCTTACTCTTAATTACCTTATGTCAGCTTACTCTTAATTACCTTATGTCAGCTTACTCTTAATTACCTTATGTCAGCTTACTCTTAATTACCTTATGTCAGCTTACTCTTAATTACCTTATGTCAGCTTACTCTTAATTACCTTATGTCAGCTTACTCTTAATTACCTTATGTCAGCTTACTCTTAATTACCTTATGTCAGCTTACTCTTAACTACCTTATGTCAGCTTACTCTTAACTACCTTATGTCAGCTTACTCTTAACTACCTTATGTCAGCTTACTCTTAACTACCTTATGTCAGCTTACTCTTAATTACCTTATGTCAGCTTACTCTTAACTACCTTATGTCAGCTTACTTTTATCTTAATTACCTTATGTCAGCTTACTCTTAACTACCTTGTTATGTCGGCTACTTTTTCCTTAAGTACGTTTGTTAGCTCACTTTGTCATAACTACCTAGTACCTTATGTAAGCCCTTTTTATAAACTACCTTGTTTGTTCACTCCATTAAATACAGTAATAGGTAAATTTCTGCTCCCATAATTACACTATATAAAACTCCTCTCCCCTCACTGTCTTTTAAGCTCACTCACCTTTAGCTACTTCACTTGTTACTCTTAACTACTGTGTCAGCTCACTTGATTAATTACCTTGTTTGCTTATTCTCTTTTACAAACCTTGTTAAGTCAGCTCCCTCTCCTTTTAAGTACCTTGCCATCTCACTCTGGTTATATTGTAGAGCCATCTCCCTCTCCCTTGACCTTGCCAGCTCACTTTTTGATTACCTTGTTATAAGTCAGCTCATTTTTCAGTAATTACATTTTTTACTTGTTCTTCCTTAACTTATTTACCCTTTATTTATATCATTAGGTTAGTTCACTTGCTTTTAACTACTTCGCCAGCTTATCCTCCCTTAACTATTTTGTTAGATTAGTCTTCCCTAATTACCTTGACAGCTCCCTCTCACTTAATTACATTATTAAGTCAACTATTCTTATAATAATAATGATAATATAATAATTTCTTTATTTCTACAAGTATGTACAAGGTATACAGGCCTAGCTGACATCAATGGCATACGTACTGCTGTATAGAAAGCCCCTTGTTACGCAGAGCATTTCAGGCAAATTAAGTCAATTTTGTCCCAGGATGCGACCCACACCAATCGACTAACACCCAGGTACCCATTTTACTGATAGGTGAACATGGACAACAGGTGTAAGGAAACATGCCCAATGTTTCCACCCTTGTTGGTAATCAAACTCAGACACTCAGTGTGTGAAGCGAGAGCTTTGCCTTCCAGGCCACGATCCTTCCCTAACTATCTTATCAAGTCAGTTCCCATGAGCTGATAAGTGAAGCCAAAATTCAGGGACCTACTGTCACTCGGTGTAATTACATTTACAGTCAAGGACAATGTATCAGGACCAGGAACATTATTTTGGTGCTGAAATTCTAGTACTGTATGTACATTAATATTGAGGATTGAGACTATAGTCCTGTATAGTATACTACATCTAAAAATACACTCTTCGTACAGTATTTTACTCTGATACTTTATACAGCTTGACTGGTTAGAGACTGTGTTGCCATTATTGGACAGAGAATCAAGCCTTCACTAGCAACAGCTGACACTGAGCTGCCCATACTGGTTTATCACTTAGTGAAATAGAGTCCAGTCCGATACAGTACAAATAAGTGGTTCAAACAAAAATACTTCATTATTTAACAGTAAATGCTCTGTGATTAAATATTATGCATTATGTGTGTTTTAGCAGTAAATACCAACTGTTAAACCATTCTTATGTTTAAAATTCAAAGGCAGAAAACCTTGAATATTTGACTCCTTTTGTATCAGCTTACCTGAAAATGGTTTTTGGAGTCAATGCCTTTGTGGGCAGCTCCAGACTAGGCCTCCTACAAGTTGGTCTGATTAACCAAACTGTTAGTGCTAGCCTCTTGCAGTCCTGTGTGTGTGCACCATAGCCCAGCTGATCAGGAACTTTCTTGAATGATATCATCAAGATTCCTTTTGAAAACAGCCAGGGGCCTTTTGGTAATCCCACTATGTATGAAGGGGAAGGTTAAAGAGTCTTGCTCCCTTTATTCTTTGTTAAAATTTATACCAGTACGTACTGCAATAGCTATAAGTTTTTCTTGTAATTTTTGCTACTTAGTTATCCAAACTTTATTAATACTAGGGGCATGCCAAAGTAATGGTATCAGTATTGGAGGGTATGAGCTTAAGATGAGATAAGATTTTGTTTGGATTTTCAACCCCAGAGGGTTATCCACGCAGGATAACCCAAGAAAGTCAGTGCATTATCGAGGACTGTCTGTCTTATTTTCACTGGGGTTTTTTCAGTCTTGTTCTGCAGGATGCAACTCACACCAATCAATTAACACCCAGATACCTACATGCTTGCAAGGTGAACGGGGACAGCAGGTGTAAGGAAACACTCCCAATGTTTCCACCCTTGGGGATCGAACCATGGACACTCAGTGTGTGAAGTGAGAGCATTGCCTACCAGGCCATTGTATGCATATCTTGATATCGGTATTGGCCCAAAATTGAGTACAGTGGACCCCCGAGTTTCATAAAAACTTCACTCCTGAAGTCTGCTCAAGCGCCATTACCGAACGAATTTACTCCCTTAAGGAAAAATGTCACATAGGTTAGTCTATTTCAGACCCCCAAAAATACACTTCCACAAGCACTGACAATATTATACTTACATAAATGTACGATTTCCGGGGTTTACGAAACTCGGGGGTCCACTGTATTAGTATATATCGGCCAATGTTTATGGTATCAGTATCTGTGGGTATCAGCTAATTTTGATGGTATTGTTGGCCTAGAGTATTGGTATTGGCAAAAATTTGATATCCCATCACTAATCAATATTATTGGTACCATATAGACAGTTTCACAGTACAGCCTCTCCTCACTTAACGACAGAGTTTCGTTCCTAAGACCACATCAGTAAACGAATTCGTCACTAAGTGAGGAGCATACTATAATGGTAGTGGGTTTGTGTCAACCATCTTTGCACCATTTATAACATTTCTGGTATATTTTTAAATGTTTATACAGTAATGTACTGTATGTATATTGTAATCAGAATAGAGGAAATCACCTCTAATATTCATTATTTAGGTATGCATTCTGGTCAGAGAGCCCGTCGTAAGTCTGAGTCGTCAGTAAACAAGTACGTCGCTAACTGAGGAGAGCTTCGAACATTCACGAATGCCCAGCCATCCAATCATATTTACCAAACATGCGGGAAAAAGTACAGGAAAACACTTCCCGCCGCGTCCCTACTACCCTCCCTCTTAACCCCTCAACCGGCAGCCCGCTAGTCCGCCACATTTGTGTGGTGGTGCAAGTATGGCCCCCAAGTGAACAGCAACCACTATTGATGAGCCAACCCCTAAGCGCTCAAAGAAAGTCATGAATCTGGAGGAGAAGGTGAAATTGCTAGACAAGTGTAGGGCAGGTTATTTGAGCAATTCTGCCATTGGAAAATTATTTAATGTAAACGAAAGCACAGCGCGCTCTATCAAGAAAAATGAGGCTACCCCTACCGCCTCACCTGAACCTCAACCCATGGCAGAATCTGACCCCGTTGCTAACTCTTGACTCTAGTAATGTTGGCAGTGAAGAGTTAGAATCCACACACTAGACTCATCATGCCATGCAGTTACACTCCATATAATCACCTCCATTCAACTGTCATCAGTAACTGCATGGCTAACTATCATCACCATCATCATTGTCATCATCATCATCACAAGTTGTCAGAGTTCGTCTGCCTAACCTTACGAGTGGTGAGGGTTTTGTTTGTTCATTATTTGTTATTAAACCATAATATGTACTGTATATACAATATTTTATAATGTTTTCATGTGTTTTATGATTGTTCGTGGTTCAACAGGTTAAGGAAGCAGTATTGTTAGGCTAAGTAAATGCTATTATTTTTTTCTGCAATATTTGCACATCAAAACATTCGCTAACGCTACAGTACAGTATTATTATATTTCTCTACATATTTGCACACCAGACATTCGCGAATTTTCAAGATTCGCGAGGTTCTTGATCCCCTAACCCTCGCGAATGTGGAGGGCCTCCTGTATATTGTACTTATAGATCAACAGCTAATGTTTAGTCTTGTATAGCATATTCTGTTGTGATTATAAATCAGCAGCTGATGTTTAATAATCATGTTTTCTGTATATGGCTATTTTTCAATAATATTCTTAAGAAAAGGCTTTGCCTATAAAATTGATTTTTGTAAAAATAAAAACTGATAGTCCAACCTTAGGCTCAGGTGTTTTGGCATTCCTTTATTCTGTTTTGAGCTGATATCAGTGCAAATAATACACAGCTGAATTATTTATTGCCTTTTGGATTTGTAGTTAATACTGTGCCAGTTTCACTTTAATGCTAATGGCTTTCTTTTGTGTATAACAATATTTTATTACATGTGAACTACAGTATCTGTATACTGTAGAAAAGGAATAAAGTAATAGTATTTATAATGCACATTGTACACAGTCACAGTACTGTAAGTGCAGTCCATTGCCCTAACTTCATTGTCATTTCTTTCTTCCAGTGGTCCCAACTACTGGACCACTACGACAAGGTCCTGGATGCTCTAGAAGATAAACAGAATGCAGATGTTATATACACAGATTTTGCAAAAGCCTTTGACAAGTGTGACCATGGTGTAATAGCACACAAAATGCGTGATAAAGGAATAACAGGAAAAGTTGGTAGATGGATCTATAATTTCCTAACATGTAGAACACAAAGAGTAGTAGTCAACAGAGTAAAGTCTGAGGCAGCTACTGTGAAAAGCTCTGTTCCACAAGGCACAGTACTTGCTCCCATCCTATTCCTCATCCTCATATCAGATATTGACAGGGATATAAGCCACAGTGCTGTGTCTTCCTTTGCAGATGACACCCGAATCTGTATGACAGTGTCCACCGTTGAAGACACGGCTAGACTCCAAGCAGACATAAACCAAATCTTTAAATGGGCTGCAGAAAACAATATGAAGTTCAATGATGAGAAATTTCAATTACTCAGATACGGAAAACGTGAAGAAATTAAAATCTCATCGGAGTACAAAACTAATTCCAACCACACAATAGAGCGAAAAACTAATGTCAAAGACCTGGGAGTGATCATGTCAGAGGATCTCACCTTCAAGGACCATAACAAAGTAGAAATTGCATCTGCTCGGAAAATGACAGGATGGATAATGAGAACCTTCAAAACCAGGGATGCCAAGCCCATGTTGACACTTTACAGATCGCTTGTTCTATCTAGGCTAGAATATTGCTGCACACTAACGGCACCTTTCAAGGCGGGTGAAATTGCTGACCTTGAACATGTGCAGAGAACCTTCACCGCACGCATAAGTGCGATAAACCACCTCAACTACTGGGAAAGCTTGAAGTTCCTACACCTGTACTCTCTAGAACGCAGGCGGGAGAGATACATTATTATATACACATGGAAAATTCTCGAGGGCTTAGTACCAAACTTGCACACAAAAATCACTCCCTACGAAAGCAAAAGACTCGGCAGGCGATGTAACATTCCCCCAATGAAGAGCAGGGGTGCCACTAGCACGTTGAGGGACAACACAATAAGTGTCAGGGGCCCAAGATTGTTCAACTGCCTCCCAGCATACATCAAACAAACCCCTGGCTGTCTTCAAGCAGGCACTGGACAGGCACCTAAAGTCGGTACCTGACCAGCCGGGCTGTGGTTCGTACGTTGGACTGTGTGCGGCCAGCAGTAACAGCCTGGTTGATCAGGCTCTGGTCCAACAGGAGGCCTGGTCACGGACCGGGCCGCGGGGGCGTTGACCCCTGGAATTCTCTCCAGGTAGACTCCAGGTAGTCATTTAATCTAAGGCTTTTTATAAGTTTACTTTGTATTGTGTTTTTATCCAGCTGTGTCATGAATAAAGACATTCACTTTGCCTATATTCTCAGGATTTTTCCTGCATACATTTGTCATTTTTTTTGTTTATCGATAGATGTTATTTATCTATGAAACTGGGCTCCTTCAGCCCAGTTCTAAACCAGACTTTTCTGTTGTTGACATACCTGCGGCCAGCAGGATTTTTTCAGTAGACAGTGGAGAACATCATGAAGTTCAGCAGTGATAAGTTCCAGCTGCTTAGGTATGGTAAGAATGAAGAACTCAAAAGGAACACTGTATACAAAACTAAGGAGGATGATCAAATAGAAAGGAAGGAGCACGTGAAAGACAAGGGAGTAATTATGCCAGCTGACCCATCTTTCAAAAAACACAGAGACCAATGTCACGACAGCCAGGAAAACAACCAGGTGGATAATGAGAACTTTCAAAACAAGGGAAATAGTGTCAATGGTGACACTTTTCAAATTACACGTGTTCTCTCTTTTAGAATATTGCTTAGTGTTGATGGCCCCATTCAGGGCAAGAGAAATATTAGAGCTGGAACACATAGGTCATTTACGGCCTGCATAGAGCCAATAAAGCATTTAAATTACTGGGAATGCCTTAAAGTCCTAAATATGTACTCACTGGAGTGGAGAGATGCATTATACTATATACTACTGGGAAAGTACTTGAGGGTCTTTCCCCAAATCTGCATACTGACATAATATACTGCAGTGAGAGATATGGGAGGAAGTGCAAAATAAACCCAGTGAAAAGCAGGGGTGCAGTGGGCACAATTAGGGAGCACTGTGCCAATATCTGTGGCCCCAGACTATTCAACGTCTTAGCAGAAGATATCGGAACACTGCTGGGACAAGTGTATATCTTCAAGGGGAAACTAGACAAGTATTGTTATCAGATGCCAGATCAACCAGGCTGTTATGGATATGTGGGTCAGAGGGCCGCCAAGCAGCAACAATCTAGTTAACCAGGCAAGCATCAGCCGAGCCTGGCTTAGGGCTGGACTGTGAGTAGAAAAACTCGTAACTCACAAAGACCAACCTGAAGCCAGATTTCATTGCTGATGCCTGATCAACCAGATTGTTGCATCCAGTTTTACAGGCCTACAATAGCCATCACTGATTAGTCAAACTGATGTTGATCATGCCCTCTGATGTAGGCACCAACAGACTGGCTGATCAGGACTTTAGAAGCTTACCAAGTTCCTTCTTGAAAACAGTTTGAGATCTCTTGGTAATTCCCCTAAAATTTAAAGGGAAGGCATTGGAAAGTCTTGAATTTATTATGCTTATTGAGCTATCTCGTTGTAAGTTTATGGTACTAGTATTCGTTTTTCTTCATGCTATTATGTATCATTTCACACTATCACTGGTGTCTTCATTGTGTATTCTGGAGCTGTACCTCCATGTCCTCTGCAGAATTGCTTGGCTTGCTTATATTCGTGTGTTGACTCACAAGTGGCCAAAATTGACAATAAGCCAAGTTTTGAGTGTATGGAAAGGTAAATTTAAAAGTTATGGGTCAGTTTCATGTGATCTAAAAATAGCTCTCGATGAGCTATTTTTAGAGGTCTTTAATCGGTGATTTATTAATCCACAGAGGGTGCCTTATTTAAAGTGTAGTCCTTTATAAAACTGAAAATTTAAATTTTCAATAGAATATACATGAAACTTACAGTGGATGGGTTTGCAGTTTGGTTGGTTATGAGAATATGGTACGTCATCTTGCATATTCTAAAGAAAGCCCCTTTGTTATGTGAAGCATTTCGGGTAAATTAATTCGAGACCAACGACAATTGATTAGTTCCAAGGTGTCTACTACCCCTCAAGAGAGGTTCCTTGACGCTGGTGAGGAGCTCTTGATCTAGGGAATTGGATCTGTGCCCCAGTTTCCTGAATTAAGCCTGAATACCTTCCATCCTCCCCACAGACGCTGTATAATCCTACGGGTTTAGCGCTTCCCCATAATAATAATCCAAGGTGTCTACAGTTAAGGAACAAGGGCAGTAGGTGTTAGGAGACTAGCCCATTTGTCTTTGCTCGTAGTGTGGTTCGATACCACATCCTCTCGGATTGGAGAAGAGTGCTACTATACTATCAGATACTTTATTATTGTTTCTTTAATTTTTCCCCTTCCCATCCCCTTTTATGAAATGTTATTTATTTTCACATGTACTCGTTAGTCTTTCACGCACTTACGCAGTTTTGTTATAAATGTAATAGCTGATCCCTCCTTATATGTAAATATTACATGTAATATTACAGTGCAAGAGTTGATTAATAATGAGAATTCATAATTATCTTTCGCCACTGATAAAACTCTTAGCATCAAATATGTTGTCGATCAATTGATCTATGTTAAAGGGGACTTTGCAGTTTTCACGTGGCATTGTTTTAGCCTCCACATGTGGATAGGTTCTCCGGTCCCATGCTGGGCTACACCTTTAAATTGGCTTAGTCTTGATCTTTCAGCTTGCACTTCAGGGCAAACAAGAGCAGATGCACACATACACAGGGTGGTGAGCAAGTGGAGATACTGGAAGAGCGCTCAGGTGAGGGTTTGTTGGAGATTCAGGGAGGTAAGCGAGTTGAGGTGAGGGTTGGAGATTCATGGAGGGAGGGAGTTAATTGAGGTAAGAGGTTGTTGGAGGTTCAAAGAGGGGAAGGAGGGAGTTGGGGTGACGGGCGGTGGGAGATTCAGAGAGGAGGAGGGAAGGGAGTTGGGGTGAGGGGTTTGTGGGAGATACCGGGAGGGAAGGATTGTGGGAGATACAGGGAGGGAAGGAAGGCGAAGTGAGGGTTTGCGGGAAATTGAGAGTGGAGGGGGAGAACACGAGGTGAATGTTTGTGGGAATGGTACTGAGCAGGACCTTATCTATTTTTGTATATAGGTCGCCGGCGCATTAAGTTAATGGCAGTACATCCAGCTGACTCATGCGCCCCTTGAACCGGGGTAAACAGGGCTATATATCAGTGACAACACATTTAAATCGAATCGATGAAACATTTTTTTTTTATAAGTAATGAAGTAAACATTTGACTTTAGTCGGATCAGCTGATGTGAGAGCAGTTGACGGGCACCTTGAGTTGGCATGTACTTCACATTCATTATACACCGCTGGCAATTACTTCATTAACGCGAAAGAGTGGAGTAAGTGGGTGTTGACCTGATAAAAGTTCTAACTTGAAAGTTGGATTGTGCTTCCAGGCAGCAAGTATACCATCATTAAATTTTTGCACCTAGTCCTTTTTTTTGTGTTAAAGAAATTCCATCTCTTCTATTTTATGACGGTCAGATGAACGTTAATTAGTAATATAGGTAGGTGATTAAGCTATATAATTAACGTCACAGGTGTAGTGCACAGATGTGGGAAGGAGAAATGGGCCAATTTATTTTAGTTACGAAAGTGTACCAAACTTATGAGAACGCGCTGTGACCAGGGGAGCTTTCAAGATAATATTTTTTTTTAATTACTAACCAGTTTTGGCGAGACATGGTGTAAAATACAGACACGCTGTATAAAATGCGCAAATCAGTAAAATGCGATCCTTTATTGAAGACGTTTCGCCCATAATGTGCTTTGTCACGTCACACGTGACGATAAAACCCACTGTAGGCGAAACTTCGTCATTAAATGATAGATACCATTATACTCAATTTGTCTCTTACTACCAACCGATTTTGCTTACTCTGTTCAGATCATTTTTTTTTTTACGGGGAAGAGAGGTTGTCTTAAATATATTTTCTCAGTGTGTACCCACATACACTCCTGTATAAAACTAACACGTAACTAGTTTAGTCCAATTAACAGTATTATGTTCAACTCTTATTCATTGATGGGTAATAATAACTCCAGGCAACAAATATATTTTCACTAAATAGATACCAAATGAATGTTCTTGTGGCGTGGAAGGCAACGCTCTCGCCTCTCACACTTTAGTGTCCGTGGTTCGATCCCCACCGGTTGGAAACATTAAGCTTGTTTCCTTACACCTGCTGTTCCAGTTCACCTAGCAACTAGTAAGTACCTGGGTGTTAGTCGACTGGTGTGGGTCGCATCCTGGGGGACAAGATTGAAAGACCCCAGTGGAAATAAGACAGTCATCGATGACGCACTGACTTTCTTGGGTTATCCTGGGTGGCTAACCCTCCGGGGTTAAAAATCCTAACAAAATCTTAAATTAATGTTAAAGTTCTGTTTAAATCGGTAATCAGTAATAATGGTTTTGTAAAATACGCCTCACTTTGGTCTGGCACCGGCGGGACGCGGGGGCGGTGATCCAAAGTATCGACTCCAGGTAGAACTTTAATAAATCGCATCATATATAGACTTTAACCAAAAAATAAGTGGGGGAAAAAATACTATGGCAAGGGGTAGGCTTCGTGTTTCTCTATCCTGATGATAAACTTAATTTAAAAGAACTGGCTCTTGTTACTCCACTAGATTACGGCTTTGTTCTGTGACTCACTAGTATGCGAAGTTATATTTTATTATATATTTTGTCTCTTGGTCCAAGTGATTGCAGTTATCCTCCTCCATATGACCCATGAGGATTTAGCGTATGTTTTCGAATAATAATAAAAAAAAAGACTTGATTACCTCCTATTTCCCAGGCTTATATGACCCATAGGAGCTTAGCGCTTTCCCATAAATATAACGTAGAATACTTTGTAGAATGATAGTGTAGCAAAATGAGTAAAACGAGGTTTCTTGGTTAACTGAACGAATGATTTCTCAAAATCTACGCTTTGCCCAAGGGTCGGTTAATATTTTCTTATAGTTAATATTACACCATTAACCAGCAGCATGGCTATCAGAGAACGTGCAGCGATTAGGTTATAATAATCTTTATTTCTACAATTACATGATACAACTTATACATACCTAGCTGACACTATATAGAAAACCCAAAGTTATGCAGTGCATTTCGGGCAAATTAATTCAATATTGTCCCGAGGATGCGACCCACATCAGTCGACTAACATCCAGGTATCTACTTACTGCTAGGCGAACATGGACATCAGGTGTCTTAAGGAAACACGCCCAGTGTTTCCACTCTTACTGTAAGAAGATCGACCCACGGACACTCAAATGTGTGAGCCAAATGCTCTACCAACCAACGGAGAAAAGAGCCTTTATCAAATCACAGAATGGGTGAGAGACTAACCTGTGTCAGGAGAGTCCTAAAACTCGCACGCCAGTGTTTTAACCACTGGACCGCTGGCTCTAATAAGATTAATCCAACTAGGTATATTTCTACACATCTGCATTTTGTGATCACAGTGGGGCCCATGCTAACTTCTCAGATGTGTAGAAATATACCTAGTTGGATGAATCCTGTTAGCGTCAGCTGGTCCAGTAGTTAGCACACTGGCCTGTGAGTTTACGACTCGCATGCCATGGGTTCGAGCCCCAGCCGTTCTGAAATTTGTTTTCAATCGTGTTAAAACGATTTCATGAGTCATGAGAGCCTCCACGCCTGGAGCTGAATTATCCCCACAGGTTCAGCGCTTCGTGAAATACAGCACAACACACATTAAAGAATATAAGCATGGGGAGAATTTGAAATGTTAAAACCTGTACATAAAGGAAACTATTGTATCTCAGTGGTAGAGCTATCGTCTCACAACGGACAGGTTCCCTGCATTATGCAGTAAATAGGTTCTTGGGTATTAGGCTAATGTGGGTCGCATACTAGGCGGTGGTAAACCTTTGATTAGGTTATGCTTTACACGAGTTAAGATAGATAGGATGTATAATAAATATTATCCTACAACCGACAAATGCAGAATGGACACTTCGTTAAGAAAGTCTCGATTGGTGACCAAGCAAAATGTCTTTAAGTGTCCACTACGTTTGTTTTTAGTTTATAATAGATACTCAAATGTTGCCAGTGTGCCTTATTCATCAGTAAGTCATAAGATGTTGAGTGTCCTACCTAAAGCCATGGTATATGGTGTTGGCTATGATGATAATAGATGTAGTATTTAAGTCACATGTGACACCAACACATCCTAATCGTGATTTTTTTTTATGCGGCATGTCATATCACTCGAGAACCCCAAGAGTTAATTTGGAAGATTTCTTATCAAAGGAGATGAGTGGCAATTGAAGGCTGAACAATCAACAAAGAAGGAAATATTTCATATTTTTGTGGGTGAAAAGTGTGTGGCAGTGATCAAACAATATACGTAAATCGCAATATTGGAAGTAAACATGTATGCAAATAAAAAACTTTACTATTGAAGAAGTAAAGTAAGCAAACGAGAAGATTACTTGAATGCTGAGAGGAAAATATTTTCACAAAATCGACTTTGCAGTATTGGACTACTAGATTGAATTACATGTCATTACACATAAATCTCCAAGAATATTAAATCAGTGTCTGAAATAGTGAACTCCTGGATTTTATGCCCAGACAAGAAAAAACAGTTCAGTATTAACTCTTGACTCACGAAATCGTAATGACACGATTGCAAACAAACTATACCACGGGCTGTCTGGAGTTTTACAACTCTAACCGCGAGTTCAAGCCCCACCCGTGGTATGGTTAGCTCTTGAAGTTCTTAATAGCTGGGTGGAGTTAAACTTGCATAGCATGGACCAGTAAGTTTCCTACAGGAAATTTATTTTGTTCCGTCAGGAAGTAAACATTTTCCATCTTTTTTTTTTTAAGCAGATTACCGTGCTCTCAAAGTCTGTGAAAGTAAACCATCATAATTTATTTGCTGAAGTATTTGAGAGTTGATGATATCACAATGATCAAAAAATTACCTGTTTGTTAGGGTCATAGGTTGTGATGTAATTATATTACCATTCGAGATTCAGCTACAGCTTATTTATCTTATTTACTTGGTGAAAGTTAAAGCGCAGCACTTAGTTTTGAGTTATTCGGGTGTTTCCCCTAAACAATAGAAAGGCGAGACAGGGACACAAGCCTTGCCTCTGCAGGGTTGCACTGCACACGTACTTAGTATAGGCAGCATCAGTGTTGGCCGAGGATAACTAGATTAAGAGCGCATCTCACTCGTTGCTTTCTTCTCTCGCAAAGACCACCCTGCCTAAGTGTGGGGATTACCATAACAGCCTGTCCAAATATAAGATTATTGCACTTTCCAAAGACGGAGAAAAGGGGGTTCCACCCTTTGGTGTGTGGCTGAGTATGTTCGCGAACTTGGGAGAAGAGGTATTGCCATTTGTGTGTGTGTGCGCGCGCGCGCGCGCTCCATATGGCTCGTCTGTCTTCAACCTCCACCTGTGTTCCCTTGATCCTGGTCGTCTTAATTAAAAAAAGTATGTAGTTACCAATTCCCCATGAGATTTTGTATGCCGCGACCATGTCTTTCCTTGTTATTCTCTCTTCCAAGGTCATCGAGCTGCTTTATGTGCGTGATCATGCTGCAGCCTCTTACTCAATGATTGGCCTAATATATAATATATATATCGTATATAAATTTCTGAAGGATTCTTTATTCAAGTTCCTGAACACTGTTTTGAGGTTCACTAATCTTGTATAAGTTGCTGACGTTATAAAGTTTATACTATTTCTGGCGATACGCTTGGTGTTATATTTGCCTCCAGGGCCTTTCCACTCGGATATTTGCAACTTCTCTCCGTCCTCGCTGTATTGTGTGCCCGGTCTGCTCCTACCTTCTCCAACTTGCATGACCTTTCATTTATTTCTGATTGATCTCAAGAAACAACTTGTTTGGGCACATTTGTAGTCTGTTGAGATCTGAAGTTCACTGTTCTTTCCTATTCTTATTTTTATCATTAGGTTTACATCATCCACAAACAGTGTCATAATGGATTTATCTCATCTTGTAGGTCGTTCATATAGAAGTAGCGGTCCTAACACTGATTCTTGCGGAACACAACTCGTTACTCTCCCATTTTCATGTCTCATCCCTTATTGTTACTCTCTGCCTTCTGTTATTTAGGTACTCCTGGACTCACTGGAGCATTATACCTTTTAATTTTGCTTGTTTCTACAATTTCTGGACTAATCTCTAGTGTGGTACTGCACGTGTGGTCATACCTGTCCTAAGCTGTCTGGGAATTAGCGTGGGGTGATACCGAGCACATGGCTCACTGCAGTGTTTTAGAATCTCAGGTTGAAGTGTTGAAGAAGGAGGTTCTACTTCTTCAGGAGGAAAATAGGAGGCTGAAGCTTCGCCTAGATGGGTGTGGGAGTGAGTGTGAGATGGTTGGAGCTGGTAAGGAGGAAATGGTTACCAACAGTGAAAGTGGCAGCCGCTTTAAGTGGCAAGTGGTTCACAATTCAGGAAGAAGGAAGATAAAGAAGGTTAATAGAGAAGATGTGAAGGTAGGAAATCGATTCTCTGTTCTCCAGGACGAGTGTACTTCAGTGGTCAGTGAGGTTAAAGGTACCACTGACTCACCTGCTAATCAAGGTAAGAATATTCTGATTGTGGGAGACTCTCAGGTAAGATATATGGACCGTGCCTTTTGTAACAGAGACAGGAAGGTCAGACAGAGGGTGTGCCTCCCAGGAGCTGGTGTTGGTGACATAGTCAGTAGGTTGGATAATATTATGTCAGGTAATGGGAACAAGCCTATTATCTGTCTTAGTGCTGGTGGTAATGACATTGGGAAGGGCAGAAGACAGGAGCTACTAGATAAGTATAGGTCAGCCATAGAAGTCGTTAGGTCTAAGGGAGGTATCCCAATCATATGTAGCATTTTGCCTAGAAAGGGAGTGGGCAATGAATGGATGTCTAGGGCAATTGGTATAAATTGCTGGCTAGACAGGTACTGCAAGGAACTTGCAATTCCATTCATTGATAACTGGGACAAATTCTATGGCAAACGTGATATGTATGCAAGGGATGGGGTTCATCTATCTGGGGATGGAGTGGTTGCATTAGCCAATTCGATTGAAGGGGTCATTGGAGACTTGTCTAGGACTTTAAACTGATAGATTATAGAGGTATGGGTGTTTGTGGGAAACAATCAGGCTGTGGTATTAGGCCTGGAAACAGCAGATATTACCAGGATACCCCAGGGTTATGTTTAAAAGATAAGATTCAAAATAAAGTTGTTTGTAAATGCAAAACAATTGATCAACAAACAAAGAGAGATAGTAGAGGGCAACAGTGACTAGCTCCCTTGAGGTTTACTATACAAATAGTAGGAGTCTAAGAAATAAGATAGATGAGCTAAGATTACTTGCAAGTGCAGGTAATATAGATATTATTGCTATAACAGAGACCTGGTTCAACCTGAAAGATAGAGAAATGCCTTCCGAGTGCAACATTCAGGGTTACAAACTATTCCACACTGATAGGGTCAACAGGAAGGGTGGAGGAGTGGCGATGTATGTCAGAGATAATTTAAATTGTTGTGTTAGACAAGATATAAGATTAGAAACAACGGATACAGAATCTGTTTGGCTACAGTTTCTCGAGGGTCGTGAAAAATTAATTTTGGGTGTGATTTACAGGCCCCCAAGCCTGGATAGGGAGCGCAGTAAGCTGCTATGGGACGAAATTCATAAGGCGTCTAGATATGAAAATGTTGTGTTAATGGGAGATTTTAACTTTAGACACATTGATTGGAACAATGTGACAGGTAATCTTGAGTCTAGTGACTTTCTTGATACGGTTCAGGATTGTTTTTAAAACAGTTTGTGACAGAACCAACTAGAGGTAGCAACTTGCTTGATTTGGTTCTTGCTAACAAAGAATCACTAATTAATAATCTTGAGGTTAATGAAGAGCTTGGGGAAAGCGATCACAAATCACTTAGTTTTAATATATCATGGAATTACCCAGGTAACTGCAATCAAGTCTCAGTTCCAGACTTTCGTGTAGCCGACTTCATGGGGCTGAGAAATTACCTAGGTGGGCTAATTGGGATGACCTGACTATGGGTCAGGTAGGTGGTTTTGGTTGCCAATATGACGTTTTTCAGAGCATAGTTCTAGCTGCCCAGACAACTTTTGTTCCAAGTAGGGAAATTAGATCTAACAAAAATGATCCTAAATGGATGAACAATAGATTAAAACATCTCATTGGTCAAAAGAGAGGCATATATAGGCGTATCAAAAGAGGGGATGGACAGATAAGAAATCAATATTATCAATTAAAGAGAGAAATAAAAAAGGAATAAGAAAAGCAAAAAGGGATTATGAGGCTAAGGTCGCAAGGATTCGAAGACTAACCCAAAAGGGTTCTTTCAGGTATACAGAAGTAAGATTAGGGACAAGATAGGCCCACTTAAGAGTAACTCAGGACAGATCACGGACAGTGATAAGGATATGTGTGAAATTTTCAATACTTACTTCCTCTCAGTTTTTACTCAGGAAGATACTAGCAGAATTCCAGAAATAATAAATTATGTAGATCTGGAAGATAACAGACTATGCTCGATTGGGGTAACTAGTGACATGGTCCTCAGACAAATAGAGAAATTAAAACCTAACAAATCCCCAGGCCCTGATGAACTGTTTGCAAGAGTTTTAAAGGAATGTAAAGAGGAACTTAGCAAACCTTTGGCAAATCTTTTCAATATATCACTACAAACTGGCATAGTGCCAGACAAGTGGAAAAGGGCAAATGTAATACCTATTTACAAGGCAGGTGACAGGTCCTTAGCTTCGAACTATAGACCAATAAGCCTTACCTCCATAGTTGGTAAATTTATGGAATCAATAATTGCCGAGGCAATTCGTAGCCATCTTGAAAAGCATAAATTGATTAATGAATCTCAACACGGTTTTACAAAGGGGCGTTCATGTCTCACGAATTTACTAACTTTTTCACTAAGGTGTTTGAGGAGGTAGATCATGGTAATGAATATGATATTGTGTATATGGACTTCAGTAAGGCTTTCGATAAAGTTCCACATCAGAGGCTACTGAGGAAACTTAAGGCACACGGAATAGGAGGAGAAATTTTTTCCTGGGTAGAGGCATGGTTGACTAATAGGCGGCAGAGAGTTTGCATAAATGGAGAGAAATCAGAATGGGGGCGCGTCTCAAGCGGTGTTCCACAGGGGTCAGTTTTGGGCCCCTGTTGTTTACAATTTACATAAACGACATAGATGAGGGAATAAATAGTAGCATAAGTAAATTTGCTGATGACACCAAAATTGGCCGTCCAATTCATTCAAATGAGGACATTAGAGCACTCCAGGATGATTTGAATAGACTGATGCAGTGGTCGGAGAAGTGGCAGATGCAGTTTAATGTAAACAAATGCAAAGTTCTAAATGTTGGGCAGGACAATAACCAAGCCACATATAAGCTGAATAATACATATCTTATTACTTGTAATTGCGAGAAGGATTTAGGAGTTCTGGTTAGTAGTAATCTGAAGCCTAGACAACAGTGCATAAGTGTTCGCAATAAAGCTAACAGAATCCTTGGCTTCATATCAAGAAGTATAAATAATAGAAGTCCTCAGGTTGTTCTTCAACTCTATATATCTTTGGTTAGGCCTCATTTAGATTATGCTGCACAGTTCTGGTCACCGTATTACAGAATGGATATAAATGCACTGGAAAACGTACAAAGGAGGATGACAAAGTTGATCCCTTGTATCAGAAATCTTCCCTATGAGGATAGACTGAGGGCCCTGAATCTGCACTCTCTAGAAAGGCGTAGAATTAGGGGGGATATGATTGAGGTGTACAAATGGAAAACAGGAATAAACAAAGGGGATGTAAATAGCGTGCTGAAAATATCCAACCAAGACAGGACTCGCAGCAATGGTTTCAAGTTGGAAAAGTTCAGATTCAGGAAGGATATAGGAAAGCACTGGTTTGGTAATAGAGTTGTGGATGAATGGAACAAACTCCCGAGTACCGTCATAGATGCTAAGACGTTGTGTAGTTTTAAAAATAGGTTAGATAAATACATGGGTGGGTGTGGATGGGTGTGAGTTTGGATCTGACTAGCTTGTAGTAGGTCAGATGCAGTGCTCCTTCCTTAAGTGAATGTAACCTGACCTGTACTAATTCCTTAAGTGGAAGTGACCTGACCAGGTGGTCGGCTGGACAATTATATGAGTGGGTGCGGTTGGGTGTGAATTGGTCCTGACTAGCTTGTGCTACTAGGTCAGATGCAGTGCTCCTTCCTTAAGTGAATGTAACCTGACCTGGCTGGGTAGGGGCATTGGCTTAAGCCGTTGGAGATTTGGACCTGCCTCGCATGGGCCAGTAGGCCTGCTGCAGTGTTCCTTCTTTCTTATGTTCTTATGTTCTTATTAAATACTTTTCTACAGTCCAAGTAAATGCAGTCTGCCCAACCATAACATTTAGTTTTATCTGTCTCTGCCATAGAACTCCAGGAAATTCGTCATACAGAATTTTTCCAACCCTACATCTCTGTTGGTTTTCTGCTGCAATATCATTTTCCTTACTATGTCCTCCAGAACTTTTGACAGTATGCATCTTAGAGATACTGACCTGTAACGAAGTGCCTCTTTCTTTTGCTTTTGGTGTTGACGGGCTTTTGATCCCAGGAAGTGGAGTTATCTTTCACTTCGGATAAAAAAAAGTGCTACGTTCCAGTCCCCAGGCACATTAAATTTTACGGGTATAGCGCCTTCCCATGATAATGATACTCGCACTTATGTTGTTGATGAGTGTGGGCAACCTCAGCAGAATTACAAGAACTTTTTTTTCTATTTGAATGTACAGTACTTGTTAATGTATGCAGTGTGTGTTAAGTGTCCCGTCGCATGTGCTTTAATATCACATTGCGATCATAATGGTACTGTACAATCACTGAGCTGCCAGTTGCCTGTTGTGGCTCAAATAGATAAATTACTCGACCAGTGAGTGTACCCTCCAAAGCCGGTGCCTTAACGCCGATAAAGGACTTTCATTCCAAGGAATTAGAGCTGCCTTCCTGCTCCTTGGATCAGACTCGATTCCCTAATACGGGTTTCGCGCCGTTCTATCATTCTAATCCACATTTATTTGAGGTGATACGGTTAGAATTAGCAGCTGACTGATATACGTGGATTTTCAAGACTAACCTCTCAAGGGAGGTTCCTTGACGCTGGTGAGGGGCTCTTGATCTAGGGAATTGGATCTGTGCACCGGTTCCCTGAATTGAGCCTGAATACCTTCCATTCCCCCCACATCCGCTGTATAAGCCTACGGTTTTAGCGCTGCCCCCGTGATTATGATAATAATCAAGACTATAAGTTTCACTGTGTTTATACCTCCTTAAGCTTCTCTATAAACACGCTCTACTGACATAAAAATAAGAAGAGTTGCCCAGCTTATCAAATTACTTTTTCTCGCAGATGTAAAAGTAAACAGAGCGGGGACCAAGAGTCTCGCCTCATTATCATACTTGAAGGTTATTAGATGATTTAGGGGGTCGCCGCCCCCGCGGTCTAGTCCCAGACCACCTAATAACTTTTGATACCCTGATCAACAGGGCTGCACAGCAGACTTCTTCGATCGAATACAGCTGTTGTGCACTTTTTTTTTAGTGTGGGTCTTTCTGCAGTGCGACGTATTTAATAACATTAAAAACAAATTGTGACATTTATCATGGAGAGTGATTTGGGTCTAAACTTTAAGACCGACATAGTGTGTAATGTACTGTTGAATCTGATGCCTTTGTTTTGTCCGGCTTTTTCCAGGTACTTTTAAATTTGCTAGTTTTGGTGGGAGTAGTAATCACTGACTCAACTTTTAGCTAAAAAAAAAAAAGTAGGAATAAGTTATATTTAAAAATAGAGAGGATCGTTGGAAACAATACCGTACTGAATGCTGGATTTCTTGTTGTTTTAGGTGAATTAGGGTTTTAGTGCTTATGTATGTGTTGTATGCGTGATTGGCAGTTTTCATTGTTTAGATTATATACCTCATACGGATTTATCGTTTGTTTTCGAATAATTATGTTTTAAGGAGTTTTGAATAACCATTCAGTTCCGGAGCTCTAAATTCCACAACCTCCATTTTGACAGTTTCGTAAAGAAATAGATAAAAAGTCCATGGATATTATAGAAAAAAAATGTAGAGTTGTCCATCGAATAATTAAAATGTGCGCAGCCGTTGCACACAGTCAGTGACAGCAAGTCAGTCTCCGACCCAGATATTCTTAGCACACGTATACCGGGGACTGGAAGCCACGGCCAAGTTGTCAAACGTCAATCAACATTTTGTAGAGAGTGGAAGGGAATAATAAAAAAAAGGAACAGTGGTATAAATGAAGTAAGTACGAGTTACTAGCGGACGGTTACCTAATTGAGCCTCCTTCACTCCATGATTCCCAGAATCATTAACAGGTATTAACTCTTTGTGTGCGTGCGTGAAATTACTTGTTTGTGTTTACCTATTTGTTAGCAACATGAGCAGTTATGCTCGTGGTGTCCCATCTTTATTATTTTTTTAATTTCTAATAGTTGTAGCATTTACTTCCTCTTTCAGTTTATTCCATTGGTCTTCCACTCTGCGAAGAAATTTTTTATTGTATCCTTTCGGCTCCATTTTTTTCAATTTACAACCGTGGCCTCTTGCTGTCCTCCTTGGAGGTACTAAGTCGCCTTGTTTATTCTCACGTCTTTTTCTAACGTTATATGTGGACATTGTTGGCGTTAAATCTGATTTTTCAGCTTCGGTGGCCATTTCGTAGCTCTATTCTCTGCATAACTCTGGACTTTCAATAAAGTATGTAAATAATATCACCTTTTCTGAACCAGTTGTAAACCATAGTTTATAGAAATAAAGTTTATCATTCACATTTTTTTATCGGTGTAGGATCATCAAAGTTCCAGTTCTATTATTAAGATCTCACTTAGGTCATTACTCGTGTGTACCTGGCAGTCCTATTTTACATGCATGTGCGTGGTCACTGTGTGCAGTCTATTATGTATGCATGTACTTGTGTATAGTCTTACTTCATTTACTTGTATATGACAGGCACTTGTAACCGACTTCGAGTTTTTTCTACCATCGCAGTCCAGCCGGGGCCAGTTGTTTAATTGCCTGTTCAGCCAGGCTGTTGCTGTTGGTGGCCCGCTGGTCCACATAGCCATCACAACCTGGTTGATCTGGCACTTGACAGAAGTAATGATCCAGTTTCCTTTCAAAAACTTTTACAGTTGTTCTGGCTAGGAATTATGTTTGTAGCCTTATTCTAGATGCACGTGCTTGCGCATAGTCTTATTGTTACTTTTGTTGCTTATGTATGTTCACATGTAAAGTATTTTGTTAATGTATGTACACGTAGTCTTGTTATGATGGTAATGCACGGTTGTGTGTATGTGTGTACACTCACCTAATTGTGGTTGCAGGGGTCGAGAGACTGCTCCTGGCCCCGCCTCTTCACTGATCGCTACTGGGTCCTCTCTCTTCCTGCTCCATGAGCTTTACCATACCTCGTCTTAAAGCCATGTATGGTTCCTGCCTCCACTACATCACTTGCTAGACTATTCCACTTCCTGACTACTCTATGGCTGAAGAAATACTTCCTAACATTCCTTTGACTCATCTGAGTCTTCAACTTCCAATTGTGACCCCTTGTTTCTGTGTCCCCTCTCTGGAACATCCTGTCTTTATCCACCTTGTCTATTCCATGCAGTATTTTGTATGTCGTTATCATGTCTCCCCTAATCCTCCTGTCCCCAGTGTTGTCAGGCATTCCCCTTAGCTCTGGAACTAACCTTGTCGCAAACCTTTGCACCTTCTCTAATTTATTGACGTGCTTGACCAGGTGTGGGTTCCAAACTGGTGCTGCATACTCTAGTATGGGCCTGACGTACACGGTGTACAGTGTCTTGAACGATTCCTTACTAGGGTATCGGAACACTATTCTCAGGTTTGCCAGGCGCCCATATGCTGCAGCAGTTATCTGGTTGATGTGTGCTTCTGGAGACGTGCTCGGTGTTATACTCACCCCAAGATCATTCTCCTTGAGCGAGGTTTGCAGTCTTTGGCCACCTAGCCTATACTCTGTCTGCGGTCTTCTTTGCCCTTCCCCGATCTTCATGACTGCATTTGGCGGGGTTAAATTCGAGAAGCCAGTTACTGGACCAGGTGTCCAGCCTGTCCAGGTCTCTTTTGAAGTCTTGTCTGATCTTCATCTGATTTAATTCTCCTCATTAACTTCACATCATCTGCGAACAGGGACACTTCTGAGTCTATCCCTTCCGTCATGTCATTCACATATACATATACCAAGAATACCACTGGTCCTAGGACTGACCCTTGTGGGACCCCGCTCGTCACAGGCGCCCACTGTGTGTGTGTGTGTGTTTGTTGGGGAAGGTCTTGTTATGCAGGTATTTATTCCTGTGTAGTCTTCTGCTTACCCGCTACTGTATATTGATTCTGGGTCACTTAACAGAAACAACACATTATATAGTAACTTAGCAATGCTTGCCATCTGGCGGGACTTTCATGGCTCGCGCAATAAATGCTAACATGATGTAATAGGTGATGTGGATCCTAGAATTGTTTTATCTCTTGTGATAAATATGTCAACAGTTTAATATGTTGAACATATTAGATATTTTTTTCCATAACTGTCTTAATTCTTGGAGATTTTGTTTATTAGTAAATTCCATATTCACATTTTTTCATATTTCACAATTTTCTATATTTCACAATTTTCTATATTTCACAATTTTCTATATTTCACAATTTTCTATATTTCACAATTTTCTATATTTCACACGGGCTGTTGGTGTATAGCTCTTGTAATCTGTTGTACAGAAGGCAACTCCTGTGGAAAATTACCTGCAGGAGGTTTACAGGGTATTACCTGAATTATTACCTGCAAGTAATTTGGATGAGGACTTAGTTACAGTAGGTCGCCAAACTGTCACTGCCTCGATGCCCACTCCCTACCGATCCCACAAAAAAAGATAGACCTAACATTAAATTAATAATTACAATATTAAAACAAGCTACTCTGGTAAATTAAAGTGGCATGGACTGTATATGATTAGGCTTGATGGGTACACAATATAATTATTTTGCATTAATTAAAATAGTGCTTTTAGAAAGGAAATTCGTATTACCACTTACCATTTGTTACAGGAAGACACTTAATGCTGATGGAACACACCCTAACCTTACCCTAACAGCTATAATTTACGATGGCCAGCGCAAAAACTACTATAGATTATGGGTAAGCGTCACTTAGCTGAGGTGTGCTCCTGGGAAAATTGGTGTCCTCTATTTTTGTATCATTGTTGTCGAATTGTAAGGGTTTTCCACACTGTATATCCCAATTCTTCAGCAGGAACGTGTCAGCAATTTCTAAATTACGGATTGAGGCCAATATACACCAATTGACCTTTGAGAATGCCTGATTACATTCCAGTGTTCACACGTTAAATTTATTATGGCATCTCTCCCCCGGCTGTTCTACCTCCCCCCTCTCACTCGAAATTTCTCGAAAGGGTCAAATCAGCATCACATTTTGTTACACAATTATTATATTATTCATTTATATGTTCTACCTTTAGGAAAATTATGTAAAAAATTTCCACAATTCCCAGCATATTAATTTATTGGGAACTCCTCAGGGTAGGTACCATATATGCTGGTAGGCTTTTAATAGTCAAAACTGTGCATAATGTGATAGTGGCAGGAGGGAGCCTTACATGAAGGAGGTTTGAGGGTGGGTCTTGCTCATCAGCTAATGGAATGTTAGTGCAGCTCACACACGCTCACCTACATGTTTTATTATTACAGGTATGTAATAATAAAGCACTAGTTTGTTACGCATTTACCCACACGTATGTCTTGTTAGTCTTATCTACCCTACCAAATATTTTGTCGAACCGTCCTCACAACATGTGTTTTGTTTTCTCAGTACGTTTCTGCAGTCTCTCTCTTCCCACCCTCTTCCTCAAGGGAGGTTCCTTAATGCCGGTGAGGGGGGGCTCACTCACCCTTTTAAGGTAGGTTCCTTAATTAATGCCTGTGAGGGGGAGCTCACCCACCCTCTTCTCAAGGGAGGTTCCTTAACACCAGTGAGGGGGGCTCACCCACCCTCTTCTCAAGGGAGGTTCCTTAACGCCAGTGAGGGGGAGGGCTCATGATCCAAAGAATTGGACCTGATCTCCCAGTAAATCAAACATGATTGCTTGCCATTCCCCAAGGTGTTGTATAACCCCTACGGATTTAATGCTCCCTCTCATTCCCCCTCTGATAAATGCAATGTAATAATGCAGACTCACCCTCTCACTCCCTCACATATTATTATTACATGGAATCGTTAAGCCCTTAGGGTTTGTTCCAAGAATGAGAAGATAGCTCCATTATTTTTTTTTTTTTTTTTTTTTTTTTGTCAAGAGCTCTTCACCAGCATCAAGGTACTTGAAGTAAGTGTATCGAGCTGTACATTTGATTGTTTGTCATAATTTGTCTTGTTCTTTGTCATATATCATTTTTATTTGTTATAATTTGTTTTACTTTTCTTGCTTGTTAGGCTTTTCTTGCTCTTGTTATAACTTTTTATACTTTTCTTGTACTATTTGCTATAACATTCCTTGTTCTTGTCATATTTTGTTACTTTATTTTCAGAGTTGATGGTGAAAGGCTCTTGATCAAAGGAATTGGAGCCCCTTCTTCCCTTCCCTCTCCTTCCTTTGATCAAACCTGATTACTTTTCATTCCACAGGTGTCGTATGACCCCTTATGGGTTTAGAATTTCTCCATAACTATAATAATATACATATGTAAATGATCCTTGGTTTAATCTAATATTTTTTTGCAGGCAGTGGAAAAGGAGGCGTATGATGCCCAGTGCCATGACTCGGGACGTGAAGACTTTCTGCGCCGAGTGCCATGTCCTAAGGACAGTTTATGTCCTGATGAGGACAATCCAGCCAATGTTATACCCAGTAATCAGCTCACATATGCAATACAAGATGTCAATAATCCAAGGTGAGATTACCTATCTGTTCTTGTCACTGATGTGTGACTGGCTCTTGTATGCAGTATGTATATACAATTTTCTTAGGAGTTTTTATTTTATTGAGTTCCTCTTTGATGAGTGTGTTGTGTAGATAATTAGATATCCCCATGTAAATCTTTATGGTTTACACTGAGTATGTTATTCCACTTCTTTGTTCTGTGCGAGAACTTGAGAGGTACAGTAATAGGTTAGTACACAGCAACCACTCAGACACGAAGAGGGGTACACTACTGTGTCATATGTGTGAAACTAAAACCAAGTGTGTTCTTTAACAGAGGTACCACACTACAAAAATTAATTTAGTTTAGGCTGATTATATTACAGACTCATATAAGAGGCTGAATACAACAACAGTATAGACTCCTTGCCCCATAATCATAGCCTTTTACATAGATTATATAATTTACATAAGTAACATAATCCTAGGTAGTAGGTTGGTAGACAGCAACCGCCCAGGGAGGTACTACCGTCCTGCCAAGTGAGTGTGAAACGAAAGCCTGTAATTGTTTTACATGATGGTAGGATTGCTGGTGTCTTTTTTTCTGTCTCATAAACATGCAAGATTTCAGGTACATCTTGCTACTTCTACTTACACTTAGGTCACACTACACATTCATGTACAAGCATATAGTATATACACACCCCTCTGGGTTTTCTTCTATTTTCTTACTAGTTCTTGTTCTTATTTCCTCTTATCTCCATGGGGAAGTGGAACAGAATTCTTCCTCTGTAAGCCATGCGTGTCGTAAGAGGCGACTAAAATGCCAGGAGCAAGGGGCTAGTAACCCCTTCTCCTGTATATATTACTAAATGTAAAAGGAGAAACTTTCATTTTTCCTTTTGGGCCACCCTGCCTCGGTGGGAAACGGCCGACGTGTTGAAAGAAAGAAAGAAGAAGTAACATAATATGCATAATTAATATAAAAAGGTACAGTGGTACCCCGGTTTACGATATTTTTTCATTCCAGAATGCTGTTCAAGTGCCATTACCAAACGAATTTATCTCCTTAAGAAAAGTTGTAAAATAGACTAGTCCTTTTAGACCCCCAAAATTACACTTACAAAAGCATTTAAAAAAATAAACTTACATAAAAGGGTGAGTTTGGGGACCATCGTAAACCGGGGTACCACTGTATATGTAAATACAGCACATATAATTTTATGATTAAGTGAACAAGAGGCAGGCCTGAATGATTTTCTCTGCTGATTTACTTTACTCATGTGCTGTACATGTACACTAATATACAGTATTCATCCTTTACTCTCAGCTTCTTTAATGACCTGTATGTTTTCTTTCATTTCCATCCCAAAGCTTTGGTACTCGATTTGTCTTTAAACATTAAGTTTTGTCTGTTGATTGATATTTACAGTGGACCCCCGAGTAACAAGCAAAATTCATTTCAGAACCTTGCTCAAGTGCCATTACCGAACGAATTTACTCCCTTAAGAAATAATGTCAAGTAGGTTAGTCCATTTCAGACCCCCAAAAATACACTTACAAAAGCACTTATAATATTATACTTTCATAACTGTACGATTTCTGGGGTGCTCGTAACTCGGGGGTCCACTGTATTATTATTTGTTATAAGCACTGAGTGATATACACATTTAGTGTTCATAAATGTCATAGCTACTACTATTATTACAGTATATAATCTGCCTTTTTACACAATCACTGCTTTTATTTACATTCTGTGGCTGTGGATAATGAATCTGCAATTGATGTTCACCATATTACTGAAAATTGATCATGCATGTTTTTTATACAGTTATGTTCATTTGTAATCTCCCAGTATGTAAATACTGTTCTTTTACTCTGCTGATCTTCACTATGATTATCTTAAGACTGCCAAAGTATTGCAGACAGTGTATTTTTCACTATGTGATGTGATTAAGTCGAATTGCATGATAATAAATGATAAGGCAAGAATCATTGTATCTAAAGTGTGAATTCATTTGAGGAGTGTGGTAGCCAGGCAAAGTTTAGTACTCTTGGGCTATATCTGCTATCAGAGCCATTAGTCAGTGATAAAGGATCGAGAGATTATATTAGCAAGTGATATGTCATGCTGTATGTTGGTAATATCAGTTGTTGTTGTTATCAGGAATTCCTGATATGTGGGTGTAATATTTTGAAGTCTGTTATGACTGTATATCATTTTATATGTACATACAGTGGTACCTCTACTTACGAGCAGCTCCCAACTCGAACAATTATGTAAGTGTATTTTTGTAGGTGCTTTTGTAAGTGTATTTTTGGGGGTCTGAAAAGGATTAACCTAATTCTCATTATTTCTTATGGGAACAAATTCCATTGGTATCGGCACTTGAATAGCAGTTTGTAACGAATTAAGCTCGTAAGTAGAGGTACCACTATATTTTGATTACACATAAGTACTTAAGCATAGATACACAAATGTTCACACTAACACACAGATAAGTGTTTCATATCAGAAAGATAGGGTATATAAAGTTACCAGTAATATTTGACTTACAGGCATGATAACTTCAGGTAATATCTGATGATGTTCGATATTAGTGGGAAGGAATGGAGGGGGGCCAGGATTATTTACCTCATTTGTACAGTCAGCTTGGAAGGAGAGCTCTTGCTAGGAACATAGTTGCTTTATAGAAGTCCTTTGTTTGATCTTGGCTATAGAGGAACTAATTTTAGAATTTATTTTTAAATGAATTTCTATAGACTATCAAAGGTTTTCTTCTGTAGCACCCTGGAGGTCACTGCTGACCTTGCTACTGATGCAGAATCTGTTATCTTGGCATGGATATTTTTTCTAATGATCTACAATATGTTTTAATAAGATTGAGAGTTTCCATAATTGATTATGGGCAAGCATTTTAGTAGTCTTCATCCTCATCCATCCCCAGTACAGTTCATTGTCATACATATTTAAATCTTCTCACTGAAAATAAGCCTTTCTAAAATGCTCCAGCAACTGTCTTGAGTGCCAACATACTTGACAAGGTTCTTAATACTTCAGCTGATGTTATAAACTATCTCATGCAAACTGTTGAAGTTGTTGATGCATTCAAGTTAGAATGTTTTCATTCATTGTACAGTACCTACCATGAGTTCTTTCCAAGAATGGTGACTATTAGCAGTTGCAAAAATGATATTATAGTTTTAATTCAGCAGCTTTCATTCACTAAATTTCATTATCTGTATTTGATATTTGATTACTGGTGTACATAGCACTCTAGTCACTGAAAATTCAGAATTTTCTCCTGCCCAAAATAGTTTTTCTACTTTTGTTTTTCCTATGTTTTCATACCATTCTTGTTTTTTGGGGGACCCTGTCAGCTCATTGATGGTCTGGTGACATTATCATTTCTGTGAAAGTACTTATGTGTTGTATTTTGCAGGTTCTGGTACCTGAGCTTGGTGGCATGCATGAGAAACTCCTCGTGTGAGTGGCAGCACGTAGCCACACCTCTGCATATGGAATATGACTTAAACATTGTAAATGGCAAGCCTAATGCTGCTGACCATAATCCCTTTGAATATCATTTTTCATTTGATAAACAGGTAGGTTTCTTCACATTCAGTATTTTTTAATTGTATGGAGGGGTTGCAGTTGTCTACATGAATGGTATACAATATGTGCCAACAAGATAAAAATTAGACACGTGCAACATCTGGGTGTCTTTATTGTAGACATTTTGCCAACTAGTGGCTTTATGAATACAAATTCAAGGACATAAATGGAAGACAGTAGAGTTATACACAAAAAGACAAGGTAATCAGTCCCTCAGCTTTGGTGTTGGTGAAGAGCACCATGGTCGTGAATCTTCACAACTACAGTGCTCTTCACCAACACCAAGGCTTGAGGGACTGATTACCTTATCTTTTTGTATATAGTTCTACTGTCATCCATTTAAGTTCCTGAATTTGTATTGATAAAGCCACTGGTTGGCAAAACATCTGCAATAAAGATTGCCAGATGTTACACATGGTGTAGACCAACATCTTTGACCCTTAGCATAATATAATAATAATTTTATTTCTCTGACTTTTATATGTATATACATAGTATATGTTTTACAGGATACAGTTGAGATCTACCTTGTGTGTGTGCTTTTCTACGGCTGTGTATTAGTCCCTCTGCAAGTTTATGCAGCATGTCGCCAGGTGAGATATTTTTTACCAAGAATGTACAGCGGACCCTCGGTTTTCGTTGAAAATTCTTTCCAGAATGCTGTTTGAGTGCCGTTACCAAACAAATTTGTTCCCATAAGGACAAATGTAAATTAGATTAGTCATTTCAGACCCCCAAAAATACACTTACAAAAGCACTTAGGAAAATACACTTACATAATTGTTCAAGTTTGGAGGTGAACGAAAACCGAGGGTCCACTGTAGTTCTATAATAAAGTGAGCAGGCTTGTAAAAAAATTCTTGAATCAGAGCAATAATTCTGTCTAAATGTTGGTAGTCTCATGGACTTCTTGAAGTGAGATTGGATGTCCTAGTTGAGAGTCTAGTTGGTTAGGCTGTTGGTGTGTGTAGTACACATAATCTGACTTTAACACTGAACTCCAGCTGGCCAGGAGTTCTTTGGAGAAACAGTTAACAATTTATTGGTAAATACTATGACTTTTATACTTATTGTTTTATGATTCCATGTACATATTGCACCCCTGCAATTAATGGGAACAGTGGAAAAATTGATAGTATAGTTTTAATTCAGCAGCTTTCACTCACTAAATTTCATTATCTGTATTTAATATTTGATTACTGGTATACATAGCACTCTATCTAGTTGACACAGTTACTTTTTGCTGATGATACTGTCCTTATGGGAGATTCTAAAGAAAATTTGCAAAGGTTAGTGGACGAGTTTGGGAGGGTGTGTAAAGGTAGAAAGTTGAAAGTGAACATAGATAAGAGTAAGGTGATGAGGGTATCAAATGATTTAAATAAAGAAAAATTGGATATCACATTGGAGATAGGGATTATGGAAGAAGTGAATGTTTTCAGATATTTGGGAGTTGACTTGTCAGCGGATGGGTTTATGAAGGATGAGGTTAACCATAGAATTGATGAAGGAAAAAAGATGAGTGGTGCGTTGAGGTATCTGTGGAGACAAAAAACTTTATCCATGGAGGCAAAGAAGGGAATGTACGAAAGTATAGTGGTACCAACACTTATATAGGTGTGAAGCATGGGTTGCAAATGCTGCAGCGAGGAGGAGGCTGGAGGCAGTGGAGATGTCCTGTCTAAGGGCAATGTGTGGTGTAAATATTATGCAGAAAATTCGGAATGTGGAAATTAGGAGGAGGTGTGGAGTTACTAAAAGTATTTGTCAGAGGGCTGAAGAGGGGTTGTTGAGGTGGTTTGGTCATTTAGAGAGAATGGATCAAAGTAGAATGACTTGGAGAGTGTATAAATCTGTAGGGGAAGGAAGGCGGGGTAGGGGTCGTCCTAGAAAAGGTTGGAGGGAAGGGGTAAAGGAGGTATTGTGGGCGAGGGGCTTGGACTTCCATCAAGCATGTGTGAGCGTGTTAGATAGGAGTGAATGGAGACGAATAGTTTTTGGGACATGACGATCTGTTGGAGTGTGAGCAGGGTAACATTTTGTGAAGGGATTCAGGGAAACCAGTTAATTGATTTAGTTGGACTTGAGTCCTGGAAATGGGAAGTACAATGCCTGCACTTTAAAGGAGGGGTCTGGGATAGTGACAGTTGGGAGGGACAATTCTCAGCTGTCGTATCTGAGCTCCTCTGCAAAGACAGTGATTATGTATGAGCGAGGTGAAAGTTGAATGATGATGATGATAGTATTTTCTTTTTGGGGATTTTCTTTCTTTTTGGGTCACCCTGCCTTGGTGGGAGACGACTGACTTGTTGAAAAAAAAGGGGGGGACATGGGGTGTATTTTCTCCCCCTCCCATACTATTTAACCAAATACTGATGATTTTTAACAAATACAGTATAGGTAGTTTCATATATTTTTCTTTTTCAGATCCATCCTATCACTCGTCTGTTTACAGCAACCCTGGTAATGCAGTTGGCAGGGCTCTTGTTTGACACACTGCATCTGCTGGTGTTTTCATTTGATGGAGAGGGAAGTGAGGGAGTGAACATTATAGGGGATCTCTTTAATTTATTGGCTCAGGTAATTTTCACTATTTCTACTGATGACTGACAACCTAGTTTCTATGAAGCGCTTGAAATACTATTATGGAAATGTTAGTGTAATAGCCATATTAAGTATTCCTGTCCTTTGAGCCGTAGTCAAAAGATTGCAGACACACAAAGGGTCTTTGGAGTTCCCCACAACATTCTGTTAATTGTGTTACAGTAGCATTGGGCTGTTGACAATAAAAATGTATTGTATACTGTAAGTGTAAGAAGTGTTTCTTTAGTTAGTACAGTTTTCATCATTAACTGTAAACCAAAATACATACAGAACAACATAGTAGTTTCATAACTGTGTACTGTATGTCAGAAACCAATAAAATCATTCTGACCCTTTCAAGTTAAACCCTGCCCTGTGGAAATTGCTGCGTTCTCACCTAGCTTTTTCTTTTTGCGAGTTTCTCCAATTAAGGGAAGGGACTCAAGGATTTGTATTGATTGTGTAATTCATTTGTACAAAGGGGAAGAGGACAAGAGAAAGGTATTAATTAAAAGAGAAGTACAGTGGACCCCCGAGTTACGAACACCCCAGAAATCGTACAATTATGTAAGTATAATATTGTAAGTGCTTTTGTAAGTGTATTTTTGGGGGTCTGAAATGGACTAACTACTTGACATTATTTCTTAAGGGAATAAATTCGTTCGGTAATGGCACTTGAGCAGGCTTCTTAAATGAATTTTGTTCGTTACTCGGGGGTCCACTGTAGTTTATAAAGATTGTACAGTATAAACTGTATGCTATAGTCTGACAAAGAGTGTATGAGAGTGACAAAAGTGTGATTGATAGTGATTAGAAAGACAAAATATAATTACAAAAACAGTGGATTTAGTAATTATTAGGTATGTTTTAATTAAAAGTTTGCTAGCGAGCTGCTCAGTGTTGCTAATTAAAACATTATTTCATCACATTTTATTGGAAATTTACTTGGATTAAATAAAATGGTGATTTTATAATGGATAAAGTGTTAAGTATTTACCATTTGCATTATTTCAACTTTCGTTGTTTCACCCAAAGATGGGTTTTTTCAAGTAATTAACAGATACTGTATGAGAAACAAGATTAAATAGTGCAGAGGTCAGGTGCCTACAGGAATGCATCTATGGTTAACCTCAGACCCACAAACTCAATGTTTTCTTTAGGCCCATCACCTCAGAATTGGTAGCTTGTGGGTGTGTTGGCCAAGTCTCTCATAGTTGCTGGGCACCATGAGCCAGTCCCATCTTCAGTACTCTGGCAACCTCATCACTATGTTTGGCAATGTCTGCATCAAAAATAATAAGATGGCAAGCCTTGACAACACTTCCTGTTCACATGGGTACTGATTGAACAGATAATCAGTTTCCTACAAAACCATGACATCAGCAACCTGAGTTTCACATATCTACTCCAGATTTCAGTGACTTGGTAGACATGTGTCAGCTTCAATTTGATCTATGAGTATTAGCTACAAGCAGAAGTTTGGCCTAACAGTTAGGTCACTTTCTAGTGTTGTGCTAGCCAACCTTTTCCTGGAATACTTGGTAAGGGACCATTTTAGTAGCATCATTTCACGCCACATGATTTGATTAAAATACATTGACAATGTGTTGGTCGTTGTAAACAAGCGATTTTAATTTGCAGGACTTCCTTGAACAACTAAACCAGGTGGACTCTTCCATACAGTGTACCTTAGAGGATGTTAACGATGCCCTTCTCTTCCTAAGAAGGGAAAGAGCTTGTCAGACAAAATGACATCTTGAAGCGGACGGTATACCGGAAACCAACTGTCAAGGATAATGTAGTTCACTTTTTTTTCCAACGGCTATAAAAAAAGTGTTAATTGGATTTTTCCTCTGGGCACTCGGAGTCTGCAGTGACAAACTCTGTAAGGTGAACAAAACTATAATGAGAACTGGCTTTCCAACTTCAGATTTACTCAACACTTGAGCCTCCATTGCAGACAAAGAGCAGATATGATACACCATAACACTGTAAACCAGGACAACACCATTTTGAGGTATATATACTGATGGGCCACAGTCACAGTATTTCTTATGCTTCAGAAGTCCAATATAGATGTCACAGTGGTCATTTACTGCTAAGACCATATGAGACTATGAGGACTTCTAGACCACACGTTCATCCCAGGGATGTGGGAGATTACAGAATTCTCTGCAGAGGAGAAATGGCTGGAAGCTTGCCTATTCATCTACATGAATACATGTGCCTACAGAATGGATAACGTCAGTAATGCAAGTTTTTAGCACCGTAATTCGCACTCTCAATGATGTGAGCTTTTGTTCCCCAAAAAATGATAACATCGACTGTAGATGCTTGGAATTGTCTACAATAAAGCTTAAAAAGACCATCTGGAGTATACCTGGAGAGAGTTCCAGGGGTCAACGCCCCTGCGGCCCGGTCTGTGACCAGGCCTCATGTTGGATCAGAGCCTGATCAACCAGGCTGTTACTGCTGGCCGCACACAGTCCAACGTACGAACCACAACCATGGCATGTTTACTTTAACAACCCCTATACCTTGAATTGTTCTAACAAAGAAAACCTAAAATGGGCTGGTAGGCCACTTTCAGTACCTCACTTAAACTTTTACACATTTGACTTTTTCACCTGACCTCTGCACTATGTAAGCTATTGGTTTCTCGTATCTGTTACATACTTAAGGCCCACCTAGTGATGGGCTTTTCAAGTACCAATAAAGGATTCTGCTGCAACTAGTCTTTTTTTTTTCTCTCTCTCTCTATTTGTCAGCATCCTCCAGTTTCCAAAATGAATAATTTCAGTATGGAACATAGCATTGTGGTGCTAAAGTTTTTTGTTTAGGTATGAAGCATGGGTTTTGAATGTTAGTGAGGAGAAAGCTGAAGGCAGTAGAGATATGTTTGAAACCAATGTATGGTGTTAATATTGTGCACAGAATACAGAATGAAAAAATAGATGATGTGGCAATATGAAAGGAATTAGTGATGAATTTTGCAATCTTATATTTTTTTTGTTGTGCTTTATACTGTACAGTGGACCCCCGGTCATCAGTCGTAATCCGTTCCAGGTCGGCCTAAGACCGAAATGGCCGATGACCAAAATAATATTTCCCATAAGAATTAATGTAAATACAATTAATCTGTTCCAGACAAAAATATCAACAAAAAAATATTTTTTTTTAAGATTAACTATAGTTTTACATACACAAAACAATGAGAACTAAATAAAATGACTAAAGAAATGGATAAATGAACTTTTAAATCACTATTACATACTACCTTTATTGAAGGCAGAAGAGTATTGTTTGGAGACAACAAAATACAGTGGACCCCCAGATTTCGTACTGCTCCCAACTCGAACAATTATGTAAGTGTATTTTTGTAAGTGCTTTTGTAAGTATATTTTTGGGGCTCTAAAAAGACTACTCAAATTTACATTATTCCTTATGGGAACAAGTTCGTTCGGTAATGGCACTCGAACAGCATTCTGGAACGAAATATTGACGAAATCCGGGGGTCCACTGTACTCCTTCAATATGATGCTAATATCAACTATATGGCTTATTTATCTATCACAATTCATCTAATATGACATAGTAAACAATATAAATAACATAAAAACCTCATATACACTCGAATGAATAAAATGTCATTACGTATGTGGCTAGTGGTGGTGGCGGCAGGAGTTTGTTTGGAGATAGGACAAGATAGTCCTTCAATATTACACAAATATCAACACTACAGCTTATTTATCTATCACAATTCATCTAATATGACATAAACAATATTAATAACATAGAAACATGTCATATACTCTAGAATGAATAAAACATGTCATGAATGTCACGAGTGGTATTGTGTTGTTGGGTGTATAAGGGCCACTGAAAGATAAGCCTTACATAGTGGTAGTGAAGGCGGCTGCAGAGGCGGTGGTGTTGTCAGTCGCCCTATTTACCTCGAGCAACAATGGAGAAGTTAAGTTTCGTGTCTTCATTTTTCTATCGCTTAATCGCTTAACTTACTTGCTACACTGTTAATGCTACACTTTATCGCTGGCTGGTGCTATAGCCTTTATCGACTTCCTGGTGCTTTAGTATCGTACATATCGTAGAATCACTGAAGAAGGCACATTCTCCTCTATCATCCCTTTACCAAAGGGCTGGCACTCTGAACTTTCTTTGGCCCCATGGTGGCTTATTTCACAGTCACAATCAATAAACAAGCACCAAAATGAATGGATGAACATGCAGAGTATTCTTACTCAACAAGAGAGAAACGCAGACCGAGTGTGATATGCGTGAGGAAGTAGCGTCGCCAGTGGGTTGACGCGTCCAATACGGCTGATCACCGAAATAATGGCCGATCACCGGAAGCCGAAAAAACGGCCTATCACCGAGTTGGTCGATATCAGGAACGGCTGATGACTGGGGGTCCACTGTACTCGTATACTTTTGCCTGTTTGTTCAGCAAGATTTGGTTGAAACTGCATCCACGTATATTATGTGAACAGTGTTCTAAATGTTTGACTTAGAACCTTTCAAGAACGCAGGGATGGGTGTGATTGACGATAGTTATTAGAAACTTATTACAGTGGAACCTTGGTTTTCAAATTTAATTCGTTCCAGATGTCAATTTGATAATCAAAATCAACGACAACCAAAGCAATTTTCCCATAAAGAATAATGTAAATAAATCCGTTCCAGATTCCAAATGACAATATAATAATGTACTAACTGTACTACATAAAAAAAGGTGAGTCACCTATTAATATGTCAGGCACCTATCCTTCTGATGTTTCTCTTCTTTGTCTCTTTTCACCACTAACACCTTGTTCTGGCTCACTGGTTCTTTTGTCTCGCTAAAAACCTGTCCAATGAGGTTTATTTCAGGCTCCTTTTTAACACTTGTCTAAATTGAGACATTACACTGTCATTGTACATGTTAGAGAGATGGATGGCCACTGCTTTGTCTGGATGCTGTTTTTCAGCAAACTCCTGCACTTCTTGCCATTTAGCACACATTTTCTTGACAAGTGCTATATCAGCCACACAAAGCCAATCTTCATACTTTCTAATAACTTCTTTTTTAAACTTAGCAGTGCTTTTTACAACTTTTCTATTTGCTTTCATCTCTATCCTTTTTTGGATCCCTGATGGCTTATCTCACAATTAAAAAAAATTGCACCAAAGCTGCAAAATAACAAAGAAAGATCACAAAATGCACAACAAAAGCTCAGATGTTTACAGCATGCGAGTTAGTGGCTATACTGACTCATACCCACGTTCTTAACCCATTGTCCAGTGCGCATTCCATGAGTACGTGACCTGAGCCGCTTTGTCCCGTTCTGTACATGAAAACTTGTCAGTCAACAACCAAGAGAACGTATGAAAAGCAGGGCATTTTTTTTTCTCAAACACCTCGTTCGAAAACCTCAGCAACTGAGGTTCTACAGTACAGTGGAACCCCAGTTTTCGTCCAGTCCGGTTATCGTACAATTCAGTTTTCGACCACTTTTTTTCGGCAAAAATTTACCCATTCTCGTACATCCGCTTGGAAATCGTTCGTACCAGATGCGTCCACCTGCCCGCGTGAACGTGGCCGCTCATACATTCGTGACAGTCTGCCTTTGTTACTCGTTCAGTGAGCATTACTCCGTGCGTTCATCCAAAACATTTCATAATACAGTGGACCCCTGGCTAACGAACACCCCGGAAATCGTACAATTATGTAACTATAATATTGTAAGTGCTTGTGGAAGTGTATTTTTGGGGGTCTGAAATAGACTAACCTACGTGACATTATTTCTTAAGGAAGTAAATTCGTTCGGTAATGGCACTTGAGCAGGCTTCTGGGATTAAGTTTTTTCGTTAGCCGGGGGTCCACTGTACTGTAATCCATTGTTTTTTGTGCTTGCGAGTGCTAAATAAGCCACCATGGGGCCAAAGAAAGTTCTGAGTGCCAGCCCTTTGGTAAAGAAGGTGAGAAACAATAGAATTCAAGAAAGATTTCGTTGATTTTGAATGGTTTGAGGCTAACCCTGACGACCCTACGCCTGTTGTGGAATCTGTTGTGTCTTTGGGAAGTCCATGGGGTTGGAGGTGAGTGGCCATAATGTGGAAGAGTTGGTGGACAACAACAGGGAAGACCTAACCACTGAAGAGCTGCAAGACCTTCATCTGGAACAGACCTTAGCTGAGGAAATTGCTTCAAAGGAGGAGGGAGAGAGAGGGGATAATGTGCCTTCTTCAGCTATTAAGGACATTTGTGCAAAGTGGAGTGAGGTGCAAAGTTTTGTGGAGAAATATCACCCTAACAAAGCTGTTGCAAGCCGTGTAAGCAACATGTTCAATGACAATGTCGTGTCCCATTTTAGGCAAATCTTAGAGACACCAGAAACAGGCCTCTCTGGACAAATTTTTTGTGCGACAGGGGTCCAGTGACTCTCCAGATGGTCCTAGTGTCAGTAAAAGACAAAGAAGGGAAGTAACCCCGGATAGGACTTTGATACCTGAAGTCCTTATGGAGGGGGATTCCCCTTCCAAACAATAACCTCCTCCCTTTCCCCTCCTCGCCATCTTCCATACGCCAACAAGAGTCTTCAATAAAGGTAAAAATGATGTTAAATGTTCATTTATCCATTTCATTAGTGCTTTATATTTATTTCTCATTGTTTTCTGTATGTACGTAAAATAAGTTTTTTTTTTTCTCTCTCAACAAGTCGGCCGTCTCCCACCAAGGCAGGGTGACCCAAAAAGAAAGAAAATCCCCAAAAAGAAAATACTTTCATCATCATTCAACACTTTCACCACACTCATGCATAATCACTGTCTTTGCAGAGGCGCTCAGATACGACAGCTGAGAATAGTCCCTCCCAGCTGTCACTATCCCAGACCCCTCCTTTAACCCTTAAACTGTCCACACGTAGATATACGTTCACTCGCGTAGCTGACCGAGTATTTTGAGAAAAAAATAAATTGTTCTTTTTCTTTAAAATGAAGAGTGCATTTTGTTTGTCATTCGCACATTTTGTAATACTACACACACTGAGTGCACAGACCCATTCTCTAATCTCTAGGCAACTCAGGCTTATCGTGACAAGGTTAAAAGCATTTGAAAAAAAACGTAGATCTACGTTCGGTCAGCTACGCGAGTGAACGTATATCTACGTGTGGACAGTTTAAGGGTTAAAGTGCAGGCATTGTACTTCCCATTTCCAGGACTCAAGTCCAACTAAATCAATTAACTGGTTTCCCTGAATCCCTTCACAAAATGTTACCCTGCTCACACTCCAACAGCTCGTCAGGTCCCAAAAACCATTCATCTCCGTTAACTCCTATCTAACACGCTCACACATGCTTGCTGGAAGTTCAAGCCCCTTGCCCACAAAACCTCTTTTACCCTCTCCCACCAACCTTTTCTAGGACGACCCCTACCCCGCCTTCCTTTCCCTACAGATTTATACACTCTCCAAGTCATTCTACTTTGATCCATTCTCTCTAAATGACCAAACCACCTAAACAACCATTCTTCAGCCCTCTGACAAATACTTTTAGTAACTCCACACCTTCTCCTAATTTCCACATTCCAAATTTTCTGCATAATATTTACACCACACATTGCCCTTAGACAGGACATCTCCACTGCCTCCAGCCTCCCCCTCGCTGCAGCATTTGCAACCCATGCTTCACACCCATATAAGAGTGTTGGTACCACTATACTTTCGTACATTCCCTTCTTTGCCTCCATGGATAACATTTTTTGTCTCCACAGATACCTCAACGCACCACTCACCTTTTTTTCCTTCATCAATTCTATGGTTAACCTCATCCTTCATAAACCCATCCGCTGACACATCAACTCCCAAATATCTGAAAACATTTACTTCTTCCATAATCCCTCTCTCCAATGTGATATCCAATTTTTCTTTATTTAAATCGTTTGATACCCTCATCACCTTACTCTTATCTATGTTCACTTTCAACTTTCTACCTTTATACACCCTCCCAAACTCGTCCACTAACCTTTGCAACTTTTCTTTAGAATCTCCCATAAGCACAGTATCATCAGCAAAAAGTAACTGTGTCAACTCTCATTTTGCATTTAATTCCCCATAATTTAATCCCACCCCTCTCCCCAACACCCTAGCATTTACTTCTTTTACAACCCCATCTATAAATATATTAAACAACCATGGTGACATTACACATCCCTGTCTAAGACCTACTTTTACTGGGAAGTAATCTCCCTTACCTGAGCCTCACTATCCTCATAAAAACTCTTTACAGCCTTTAGTAACTTACTACCTATTCCATACACTTGCAACATTTGCCACATTGCTCACCTATCCACTCTATCATATGCCTTTTCTAAATCCATAAATGCAATGAAAACTTCTCTACCTTTATCAAAATACTCTTCACATATATGCTTCACTGTAAACACTTGATCTACACATCCCCTACCCACTCTAAAGCCTCCTTGCTCATGTGCAATCCTACTCTCTGTCTTACCTCTAATTCTTTCAATAATAACCCTGCCATACACTTTACCTGGTATACTCAGTAAACTTTTTTTTTTTTTTTTTTTTCAACAAGTCGGCCGTCTCCCACCGAGGCAGGGTGACCCAAAAAGAAAGAAAATCCCCAAAAAGAAAAAACGTTCATCATCATTCAACACTTTCACCACACTCATACATAATCACTGTCTTTGCAGAGGAGCTCAGATACAACAGCTGAGAAAAGTCCCTCCCAGCTGTCACTATCTCAGACCCCTCCTTTAAAGTGCAGGCATTGTACTTCCCATTTCCAGGACTCAAGTCCAACTAAATCAATTAACTGGTTTCCCTGAATCCCTTCACACAATGTTACCCTGCTCACACTCCAACAGATCGTCATGTCCCAAAAACCATTCGTCTCCATTCACTCCTATCTAACACGCTCACACATGCTTGCTGGAAGTCCAAGCCCCTCGCCCACAAAACCTCCTTTACCCTTCCTCCAACCTTTTCTAGGACGACCCCTACCCCGCCTTCCTTCCCCCACAGATTTATACGCTCTCCAAGTCATTCTACTTTGATCCATTCTCTAAATGACCAAACCACCTCAACAACCCCTCTTCAGCCCTCTGACAAATACTTTAGTAACTCCACACCTTCTCCTAATTTCCACATTCCGAATTTTCTGCAAAATATTTACACCACACATTGCCCTTAGACAGGACATCTCCACTGCCTCCAGCCTCCTCCTCGCTGCAGCATTTGCAACCCATGCTTCACACCCATATAAGAGTGTTGGTACCACTATACTTTCGTACATTCCCTTCTTTGCCTCCATGGATAACGTTTTTGTCTCCACAGATACCTCAATGCACCACTCACCTTTTTCCTTCATCAATTCTATGGTTAACCTCATCCTTCATAAATCCATCCGCTGACACATCAACTCCCAAATATCTGAAAACATTCACTTCTTCCACAATCCTCTCTCCAATGTGATATCCAATTTTTCTTTATTTAAATCGTTTGATACCCTCATCACCTTACTCTTATCTATGTTCACTTTCAACTTTCTACCTTTACACACTCTCCCAAACTCGTCCACTAACCTTTGCAACTTTTCTTTAGAATCTCCCATAAGCACAGTATCATCAGCAAAAAGTAACTGTGTCAACTCCCATTTGCATTTAATTCTCCAAAATTTAATCCCACCCTCTCCCCAACACCCTAGCATTTACTTCTTTTACAACCCCATCTATAAATATATTAAACAACCATGGTGACATCACACATCCCTGTCTAAGACCTACTTTTACCGGAAGTAATCTCCTCTCTACACACCCTAACCTGAGCCTCGCTATCCTCATAAAAACTCTTTACAGCCTTCAGTAACTTACTACCTATTCCATACACTTGCAACATTTGCCACATTGCTCCCCTATCCACTCTATCATATGCCTTTTCTAAATCCATAAATGCAATAAAAACTTCTCTACCTTTATCTAAATACTGTTCACATATATGCTTCACTGTAAACACTTGATCTACACATCCCCTACCCATTCTAAAGCCTCCTTGCTCATCTGCAATCCTACTCTCTGTCTTACCTCTAATTCTTTCAATAATAACCCTGCCATACACTTTACCTGGTATACTCAGTAAACTTATTCCCTATAATTTTACACTCTCTTTTATCCCCTTCCTTTATATAAAGGAACTATACATGCTCCTGCCAATCCCTAGGTACCTTCCCTCTTTCATACATTTATTAAACAAATATACCAACCACTCCAGCACTATATCCTCCTGCTTTTAACATTTCTGTCATGATTCCGTCAATTCCAGCTGCTTTACCCTTTCATTCTACGTAATGCCTCACGCACCTCCCACACTCACATCCTGCTCTTCTTCACTCCTAAACGATGTTGTACCTCCCTGACCAGTACATGAAATTACCCCTCCTTTTTCATCGACATTTAAAAGTTCCTCAAAATATTCCCGCCATCTACCCAATACCTCCAGCTCCCCATCTACCAACTCACCTACTCTGTTTTTAACTGACAAATCCATTCGTTCCCTAGGCTTTCTTACCTTGTTTATCTCACTCCAAAATTTTTCTTGTTTTCAGCAAAATTTCTTGACAGAGCCTCTCCTGTTCTTTCATCCGCTCTTCTTTTGCACCCTCACCACTCTCTTCACCTTTCTTTTACTCTCCATATACTCTGCTCTTCTACTAACACTTCTGTTTTGTAAAACCTCTCATAAGCTACCTTTTTCTCTTTTATCACACCCTTTACTTCTTCATTCCACCACTCACCTTTCCTCCTGCACCCACCCTCCTATAACCACAAACTTCTGCCCCACATTCTAAACTGCATTTTTAAACTATCCCAACTCTCTTCAACCCCCACTACTCCTACTTGCACTAGCCCACCTTTCTGCCAATAGTTCTTATATCTCACCCTAACTTCCTCCTCCCTTAGTTTATACACTTTACCTCTCTCTTACTTGCTGTTGCCATTTTCTTTTGTCCCATCTACCTTTTACTCTAACTGTAGCTACAACAAATAATGATCTGATATATCCGTTGCCTCTATAAACATGTACATCCTGAAGCCTACTCATCAACCTTTTATCCACCAATACATAATCCAACAAACTACTTTCCTTACGTGCTATATCATACCTTGTATATTTATTTATCCTCTTTTTCATAAAATATGTATTACTTATTACCAAACCTCTTTCTACTTATTCCTATAATTTCTACACTTTCTTTATCCCTTCCTTATATAAAGGAACTATACATGCTCTCTGCCAACCTAGGTACCTTAACCTCTTTCATACATTTATTAAACAAAAATACAAACCACTCCAGCACTATATCCATCCCTGCTTTTAAATTTCTGCAGATCCCCAGTTCCAGCTGCTTCTCCCTTTCATTCTATGCTAAGCCTCACACTCCCCACACTCACATCCTGCTTTCTTACTCCTAACGATGATTGTACCTCCCTGCCAGTACATAATTTACCCCTTCCTTTTCACACATTTAAGTTCCTCAAAATATTCCCCCATCTACCCAATACCTCCAGCTCCCATCTACTAACTCCACTCTTGTTTTTAACTGACAATCCATCTCTTCTCTAGGCTTTCTTACTTGCTTTATCATTCACCCAAAAGTTTTTTCTTCTTTTTCTAACAGAAATTTCTGAAGCCTCTCCATTCTTTCATCGGCTCTTTCTTCTTTGGTACACTCACCACTCTTCATTCCTTATTTCACTTCCATATAGTCTAGCTTTCATTAAAACTTCTGTTTTGTAAAATCTCATAAGCTACCTTTTCTTTATCACACCCTTTCATCTTCACACACTATTTTCCTCCGCACCCACCCTCCATAGCCACAAACTTCTGCCCCACATTCTAAAACTGCATTTTAAAACTATCCCAACTCTCTTCAACCCTCCCCCCACACTACTCATACTTGCACTAGTCCACCTTTCTGTCAATAGTTGCTTATATCTCACCCTAACTTCCTCCTCCCTTAGTTTATACACTTTTACCTCTCTCTTACTTGCTGTTGCCATTTTCTTTTTGTCCCATCTACCTTTTACTCTAACTGTAGCTACAACTAAATAATGATCCGATGTATAAACATGTACATCCTGAAGCCTACCCATCAACCTTTTATCCACCAATACATAATCCAACAAACTACTTTCCTTACGTGCTATATCATACCTTGTATATTTATTTATCCTCTTTTTCATAAAATATGTATTACTTATTACCAAACCTCTTTCTACACATAGCTCAATTAATGGTTCCCCATTTACATTTACCCCTGATACTCCAAATTTACCTACTACTCCCTCCACAACATTTTTACCCACTTTAGCATTAAGATCCCCAACCACAATTACTCTCTCACTTGGTTCAAAACTTCCCACACACTCACTCAACATTTCCCAAAATCTCTCTCTCTCCTCTACACTTCTCTCTTCTCCAGGTGCATAAACACTTACTATAACCCACTTTTCACCTCCAACCTTTATTTTACTCCACATAATCCTTGAATTTATACATTTATATTCCCTCTTTACCTGCCATAACTGATTATTCAACATTATTGCCACTCCTTTAACTCTAACTCTATTTGAAACCCCTGACCTAATCCCATTTATTTCTCCCCACTGAAACTCTCCTAACCCCTTCAGCTTTGTCTCACTTAAAGCCAGGACATCCAACTTCTTTTCATTCATAACATCTACAATCATCTCTTTCATATCATTCGCACAACATCCACGCACATTCAAACATCCCACTTTGAAGGTTTTCTTCTTTTTCTTTTTAGTAAGCTATACAGGAAAAGGGGTTACTAGCCCATTGTTCCTGGCATTTTAGTTGACTTTTACAACACACATGGCTTACGGAGGAAAGATTCTTATTCCACTTCCCCATGGATATGAAAGGAAAAGCAATAAGAACAAGAACTATTAAGATAAAATCAAAGAAAACTCAGATGAGTGTGTATACATAAACATGTACATGTATGTGTAGCGTGACCTAAGTGTAAGTAGAAGTAGCAAGACGTACCTGAAATCTTGCATGTTTACGAGACAGAAAAAAGACACCAGCAATCCTACCATCATGTAAAACAAATACTACAGGCTTTCGTTTTACACTCACTTGGCAGGACTGTAGTACCTCCCTGGGTGGTTGCTCACTACCAACCTACTACCATAAAAATTATAGTTATTCTCTATAAAATGTATTTTTTGTTAATATTTTTGGGTGTCTAGAACGATTAATTGGATTTACATTATTTCTTATGGGAAATATTACTTCAGATTTCATACAAATTGGTTTTCGGCCGACCTTCTGGAACAGATTAAAGACGAAAACCGGGGTTCCACTGTACAGTGGACCCCCGAGTAACGAACACCCCGGAAATCATACAATTATGTAAGTATAATATTGTAAGTGCTTGTTGAAGTGCATTTTTGGGGGTCTGAAATAAACTAACCTACGTGACATTATTCCTTAAGGGAGTAAATTCGTTCTGTAATGGCACTTGGGCAGGCTTCTAGAATGAAGTTTTTAAGTTACTCGGGGGTCCACTGTATATGGAATTTAAAGTTTTAATGGACTAAACATTTATCCTTCATTTTAATAATATGTATATGTAATTTTTGTCTGAATTTTTTTACTTTTCAGTCATTATTCATGATGCTGCTGCTGCTTTTAGCCAAAGGTTGGGCCATTACTCGTATGATGCTGTCCCATCGCCTCCTCCTCTTCTTACTGTGGGGGCTTTACTCCATCCTCATACTCACACTCTACTTCTGGAATATGGTGAGGAGGCAAACTCAATTACAGTACTTCAATTTTTGAACTGCCATTAATATTAAGTTTAACCTCAGAATTTAGCCAATTTTTTTTTTTCTGTTTGGAAGAATGAAAATCTTGGAACAGGAGAGGATGCACTGAGTATCTTTGCCACAGCATAGTTTTGGTGGAACATCTCTATATTCTCGGCATACTGAGAGCAAGATCTTTGCAGACTTCCGTCATTGTGTACTGTATATAATCCAAAGAATATTTCTTGTAAAAGTTATAGAGCTCTTATATACATGTATATGTTTCTTCTTTCAACAAACTGGCCACATCCCACCAAGGCAGGGTGGCCCAAAAAGAAAAAGAAAAATGTCTTTTTTTAAATTTAGTAATAGTATACGTATACAGAAGGGGTTACTGGCCCCTTGCTCCTAGCATTTTAGTCGCCATACAACGTGCATAGCTTATGGAGGAAGAATTCTGTTCCGCTTCCCCATGGAGATTTTTGGGTGTTGTAAAGTAAAAATTTGATACATGTGGATGAGAGGAAGGATAGCATTTACCATATACAGTGGTACCTCGAGTTACGATATTTTTTCGTTCGAGAATGCTGTTCAAGTGCCATTACCAAACGAATTTATCCCCATAAGGAATAATGTAAAATAGACTAGTCCTTTTACACCCCCAAAAATATACTTACAAAAGCATTTAAAAAAATAAACTTACATAAAAGGGCGATTTTGGGGACCATCGTAACTCGAGGTACCACTGTATGTGTATAGAACAACATTGTAACTAATAGAATCTAAGGTATAATTTAAAATCTGTATATGAGCTTTTCTTTTCATTGATTCAGTGGTGGCAAGTGTTATTCACTGATTTGCTATTCCCTGATCCTCTAAAAATATAACATCCATGAATAACATTTCACTGTTCACAATGTACAGGCATAATGCTGTCAGATATAGTTATGAAAACAGTAATGACATGATAAAGCTCTTACCCTTAGTGAAATGTTGTCCCAATAAAAGCTTCTACTGCATATTGTTTTCATACCCATTTCACTGCTCAGTAACCTAAAATCAAGTACAGTACTGTATTGAAGTCATACCTGCTAGCTTCTCTCACTGTTAAATATCAAGAATCTATTGATCTTCCTAGAATTGTATAAAAATAGTTTATTACTCTTAAAATTAGCTTTTGTATCTATATTTATTTACTGTATATCAGTTTTTAATATAATTTGGTTAATTCTCTCTTAAGATATTTTCCCGGCTTTATCCCATGAATAAACATTGGCAGTTCAAAATGGAGCGTTGCAATTTTCATGGGATGCTCTAGAAAGTCAAGAAAAGGAACTGTATTTAATCTTAAGATCTTTACATATTTTGATGGATAAAAAAAAGGTCATATCTCTGCAGATGGAGGTTGATGTAATAGAGGATATAGATGAGTACCAGACATGGCCAGGATGGTTGACTCTGGCATTGCGGGTGCTCATCATGGTGTGGTTTCTGTTTGAGCTGCGCAACACCATGACATACGAGCACAATTCCAACAAGCTCCATTTCTTTCTGCACTTTGGTGCTGCCTCCCTTGTATGGTTTATATATCTGCCAGTGGTAGCACTCATTGCCCTCCAAATTTCTCCTCTGTGGAGATATAAATTATTGTTGGGTAAGTTTTTTTTTTTTCTGTTGTCTTCATCATCATTAGTGTCATCCTCACAGCTGTACATCCCAGCCTTTGACTCCATGAGTTTTGTTTGCAAATTTTTGTGAAGTGTGTCAAATTTACTCTTTTAGTATCCTGTGCTATATCAGTAAATGAATGGAATTCAAATGTTGACTTACACTGCCCAGTAGACATAAAGTACTCTCTCTCTTTTGTCAGTTGGAGAAACATGATGTATATTTAGCTTAAACTACACTATTTTACAGGTTATCCTCATCTTTCTATTCTTCAAGCGCTTTGTCTTTCAATCTTATTGCTTCTCTTATTAATCACCAGCGTGGAAATCAATTGTAGATTTACAGTCAGAGTAGATATATTAGAACTAATATACTATAAAAAAACATAGAACAAACAATTTAATTTTCGGTATGTACATAATTATTACACAATTAAGCATCCTTTGTCACACATTGTGAAAATCCTTTTGTTAGGCAGAGTATTTCAGGTTGGGTAAAATTAGAACTCAAAGCCTGACATTATATAGCTGTATAGTTAAAGTTAGAATATTGGAATGCTAAATTGCTCTAGTTTTTCTACCTTGCATTCTTAAATTCCTCTAGGCAAGCTGTGTTATTAAGGAGTTTAGAGAAAGTCTTTTTGGGGGCACATATTTAAAGTAAATCATAGGTATAGTATTGGTAACAATTTGTTTTAACTGAAAATTAAATCATTTTAATTTAGCTTTTCTAGTTGGATGAATTTTAAAATTATAGTTGTGAGAACATTAATAACAGTGTGCTTATTAGCTGGGCTCTTGATCCAGGGAAATGGAATTACCTTACCCTTATAAAATGCCTGTTTACTGTACCTAACATTGCTAAGTTGTTGTATAATGCTAATAGAGTTAGTGCTTCCCCATGTATGGTACTATGATAATGATTATTGTCTGCTTTTCAGGTTTTACTTATTCGGCCGATTTATTGGCCCATTCCTTTATGACTTATATGCTCTGGCCAGAGAGGTCTGAGCAGTATCTTCTGTTGGCATACGAGGCCGACCTCTCCAATGAGTTAGACGAGTTCAACGAAGCTCCACATATCATCAATCACTCAGACTCGGCCCTTCTCACCCCAATGTATGATTGTGACACAGAACCTCTCAAGATTAACGCATGAACATTTTATAAAATACAGGTGCCAAAGAACTTAGTAATGTTTTTTATCCACTGGAAATTTGTCGTTTCTTTTGTGTCTGATGTAAAGAAAATAAATACTGTATTATTGTTATTTTCCCAGCTGCTGACTTAAGCACTATGGGAGAAGCAGTAGGGTAATGTATAACAAGGAACATCTTTGTGCTGTTTCCTTTCCTTCCGGATAATTAACTTTGGGTAAATTCATATGCCAGTCCCATTTAACAATACTGTGGCATATTCTCAGACTTGCATAATACTGTATGTCATAACTTTCCACATCTACATCTAAATTTTCTAACATTCTTTCCAAATAGAGACTTCAGCAAATGGATGACCTTTCTTGGGGGTACTTAGGAGAAAGCCATGAAGTTTGGACACTTGAATTAACAGATTTGTTGAATAGAGATCATTCATAGCAATGGCTTCATTGTAAGATACAGTTGAGAAAGAAATTCATTAGCGAGTATTCTCCAGGGATGCTGGGAGGCTATTATGTGGCTATAAATCCTAGTATAGTTATGAGATGCCAGTTACCAACAGGTTAGCAACTATAGCTTTGCAGTTACAGTAGACCCTTATATTACACAGATTTATTTGGCATGTTTTGGTTATTACATTATTGAAAAATTGTGGCATAATTTTATACAACACTTCGTAAAATTAACTTAATATCCCGCATTGCCTGCGGGATATTTCCCTGGCTCAGGCCGCCGTCTTGCTGTGGGTGAGACCACTGTCTCCATGGGAGAGACATACCACCATCCTACCACCCATGTCCCATCCCAGCCTTCCATTCATACACGTTTAGGAGCTAGCTGTGTTTGTATATTTTAATTGCCATATCTTGTTTCTGCCAAACAATCATGGCACCCAGTGTTGCTGAAAGTGGCAAGAAAAGGGTTAAGTGTTTAAGTCTTGGAGTTACAAAGAAAACTGAGATATTAGACAAGCTTAAGAGTGGCTCACATGTTGTGAATATAGCGAGAGCCTATGCCCTTAATGAAGCGTCAGTTTGTACAATTAAAAAGAATGTGGTAAATATACGAGTTTGATGAATAACTAACTGACTGACTTGACTTACTTGACTGACTGACTTGACTTACTTGACTGACTGACTTGACTTACTTGACTGACTGACTTACTGACTGACTGACTTACTGACTGACTGATATGACTTAAAGTTGGACTTTTTCCAATGAAGAGGACCCTGACAAATCTAGAAGCAGTGCTCTGAAACAGTTTCTAGAGTAGCTGATGCCTCACTATCAGCTGCATAATGTACTGCAGGGTAAAATAGCCCAGAAATCCATTACAGAATTTATGCACACTCCAGTACAAACATCGACTTTAGTACCAGAACCTCTTATCATCCACCTCAGCCCAGTAGAGCCACAGCATAACTCTCCACTCTCTTCGCAATTATCGACAAACACCAGCACCCACAATTTTAGGTAAGAAATACTATTATTTTTGTGGCATTTGTAGTGTTAAGCAGTAAAAACAACATAATAAGTAGTACATCACGACAGTGAACAACAATTACATATTCACTTTTATTTTGTATTTGGTAGGCAGACGGATTTTCGGGTTCCTAACACACAGAACACAAGAAGTAGTAGTGAACAGGGCAAGATCCAGCATCAGCAAGGTCAAAAGCTCAGTTCCCCAAGGCACTGTCCTGGCACCTCTGCTGTTTGTCATCCTCATAGCAGATAGATAAAAACACCCGGTACACTTTTGTATCATCATTTGCAGATGACACTAAAATAAGCATGAAAGTCACTATCGTAGAAGACACTGAAAAATTACAGGAAGACATGTACTCATTGGAGTGGAGGAGAGAGAGATACATGATAATATATACCTGGAAAGTACTTGAGGGCCTGGTCCCAAATCTGCACACTGCCATAACATACTGGAGTGAGAAATATGGGAGGAAATGTAAAATAAACCCAGTGAGGAGCAGGGGTGCAGTGGGGACAATAAGGAAGCACTGTATCAACATCCAGGGTCCCAGACTATTCAACATCTTACCAGAAGATATCCGAAACACGGCTGAAACGAGTGTAGAACCCTTCAATAGGAAACTGGACAAGTATCTTCACCAGGTGCCAGATCAACCAGGCTGTGACGGATATGTAGGGCAGCGGGCCTCCAGCAGCAACAGCCTGGTTGACCAGGCATGCACCAGACGAGCCTGGCCCATGGCCGGGCTCAGAGAGTAGAGAAACTCTCGAAACTCTTCAAAGGTTGTAAGATCAGAAGGTCTAAAGAAAGTTGTTTGGATTTTTTTTTGGCTCCCAGGAATGTAACCCTATTTCTCCATAAGTTCTTCAGCTTATCTAACAAGGCATTTTCAGGAACGTAACTACCATGTAATAACAAAAAAAGGCACAATACCGTGACTGGAACAATACACACAACCCTTTCTTTCTTCTTTCAACACGTCAGCCGTTTCCCACCGAGGCAGGGTGGCCCAAAAGGAAAAACGAAAGTTTCTCCTTTTACATTTAGTAATATATTCAGGAGAAGGGGTTACTAGCCCCTTGCTCCAGGCATTTTAGGCGCCTCTTACGACACGCATGGCTTACGGAGGAAGAATTCTGTTCCACTTCCCCATGGAGATAAGAGGAAATAAGAACAAGAACTAGTAAGAAAATAGAAGAAAACCCAGAGGGGTGTGTATATATATGCTTGTACATGAATGTGTAGTGTGACCTAAGTGTAAGTAGAAGTAGCAAGATGTACCTGAAATCTTGCATGTTTATGAGACAGAAAAAAGACACCAGCAATCCTACCATCATGTAAAACAATTACAGGCTTTCGTTTTACACTCACTTGGCAGGACGGTAGTACCTCCCTGGGCGGTTGCTGTCTACCAACCTACTACCTAGGTACACACAACCCACCCATATAAAAAAAGAGAGGAGCTTACGACGACGTTTCGGTCCAAGTCGGACTGAAACGTCGTCGTAAGCTCCTCTCTTTTTTTATATGCGCGGGTTGTGTGTGTACCATGTAATAAAAGGGTCTAGTGTATGTCATTCACAGGTAAATTTGTATAGTATACTGGTCTGTCCTACCTCCATATAGTCAGTCTTAATGACATGTTATGTGATTTTAGCATTGAAACGAGTTTTCTTTCTCTTATCGTGAAGTATTTCATATGTACAGGTCTCCCTCCACATTCGCGAGGGTTAGGGGATCAAGAACCTTGCAAATGTTGAAAATTCGCGAATGTTTGGTGCGCAAATATATTGTAGGGAAATATAATAATAGCATTTACTTAGCCTAACAATACTGCTTCCTGAACCTATTGAACCATGAACAATCATAAAACACATGAAAACATCGTAAAATACTGTATATACATTTTTTTTTTTTTTTTTTTTTTTTTTCTCTCAACAAGTCGGCCGTCTCCCACCGAGGCAGGGTGACCCAAAAAGAAAGAAAATCCCCAAAAAGAAAATACTTTCATCATCATTCAACACTTTCACCACACTCATACATAATCACTGTCTTTGCAGAGGAGCTCAGATACGACAGCTGAGAAAAGTCCCTCCCAGCTGTCACTATCTCAGACCCCTCCTTTAAAGTGCAGGCATTGTACTTCCCATTTCCAGGACTCAAGTCCAACTAAATCAATTAACTGGTTTCCCTGAATCCCTTCACAAAATGTTACCCTGCTCACACTCCAACAGATCGTCATGTCCCAAAAACCATTCGTCTCCATTCACTCCTATCTAACACTCTCACACATGCTTGCTGGAAGTCCAAGCCCCTCGCCCACAAAACCTCCTTTACCCCTTCCCTCCAACCTTTTCTAGGACGACCCCTACCCCGCCTTCCTTTCCCTACAGATTTATACGCTCTCCAAGTCATTCTACTTTGATCCATTCTCTCTAAATGACCAAACCACCTCAACAACCCCTCTTCAGCCCTCTGACAAATACTTTTAGTAACTCCACACCTTCTCCTAATTTCCACATTCCGAATTTTCTGCATAATATTTACACCACACATTGCCCTTAGACAGGACATCTCCACTGCCTCCAGCCTCCTCCTCGCTGCAGCATTTGCAACCCATGCTTCACACCCATATAAGAGTGTTGGTACCACTATACTTTCGTACATTCCCTTCTTTGCCTCCATGGATAACGTTTTTTGTCTCCACAGATACCTCAATGCACCACTCACCTTTTTTCCTTCATCAATTCTATGGTTAACCTCATCCTTCATAAACCCATCCGCTGACACGTCAACTCCCAAATATCTGAAAACATTTACTTCTTCCATAATCCCTCTTTCCAATGTGATATCCAATTTTCTTTATTTAAATCGTTTGATACCCTCATCACCTTACTCTTATCTATGTTCACTTTTAACTTTCTACCTTTACACACTCTCCCAAACTCGTCCACTAACCTTTGCAACTTTTCTTTAGAATCTCCCATAAGCACAGTATCATCACCAAAAAGTAACTGTGTCAACTCCCATTTTGCATTTAATTCTCCATAATTTAATCCCACCCTCTCCCCAACACCCTAGCATTTACTTCTTTTACAACCCCATCTATAAATATATTAAACAACCATGGTGACATTACACATCCCTGTCTAAGACCTACTTTTACAGGGAAGTAATCTCCCTCTCTCTCCTACACACCCTAACCTGAGCCTCACTATCCTCATAAAAACTCTTTACAGCCTTCAGTAACTTACTACCTATTCCATACACTTGCAACATTTGCCACATTGCTCCCCTATCCACTCTATCATATGCCTTTTCTAAATCCATAAATGCAATAAAAACTTCTCTACCTTTATCTAAATACTGTTCACATATATGCTTCACTGTAAACACTTGATCTACACATCCCCTACCCACTCTAAAGCCTCCTTGCTCATCTGCAATCCTACTCTCTGTCTTACCTCTAATTCTTTCAATAATAACCCTGCCATACACTTTACCTGGTATACTCAGTAAACTTATTCCCCTATAATTTTTACACTCTCTTTTATCCCCCTTCCCTTTATATAAAGGAACTATACATGCTCTCTGCCAATCCCTAGGTACCTTCCCCTCTTTCATACATTTATTAAACAAAAATACCAATTACTCCAGCACTATATCCCCCCCTGCTTTTAACATTTCTGTCATGATTCCGTCAATTCCAGCTGCTTTACCCCCTTTCATTCTACGTAATGCCTCACGCACCTCCCCCACACTCACATCCTGCTCTTCTTCACTCCTAAACGATGTTGTACCTCCCTGACCAGTACATGAAATTACCGCCTCCCTCTTTTCATCGACATTTAAAAGTTCCTCAAAATATTCCCGCCATCTACCCAATACCTCCAGCTCCCCATCTACCAACTCACCTACTCTGTTTTTAACTGACAAATCCATTCGTTCCCTAGGCTTTCTTACCTTGTTTATCTCACTCCAAAATTTTTTCTTGTTTTCAGCAAAATTTCTTGACAGAGCCTCTCCCATTCTTTCATCCGCTCTTCTTTTGCACTCTCTCACCACTCTCTTCACCTTTCTTTTACTCTCCATATACTCTGCTCTTCTATTAACACGTCTGTTTTGTAAAAACCTCTCATAAGCTACCTTTTTCTCTTTTATCACACCCTTTACTTCTTCATTCCACCACTCACTCCTCTTTCCTCCTGCACCCACCCTCCTATAGCCACAAACTTCTGCCCCACATTCTAATACTGCATTTTTAAAACTATCCCAACTCTCCTCAACCCCCCCACTACTCCTACTTGCACTAGCCCACCTTTCTGCCAATAGTTGCTTATATCTCACCCTAACTTCCTCCTCCCTTAGTTTATACACTTTTACCTCTCTCTTACTTGCTGTTGCCATTTTCCTTTTGTCCCATCTACCTTTTACTCTAACTGTAGCTACAACCAAATAATGATCTGATATATCCGTTGCCCCTCTATAAACATGTACATCCTGAAGCCTACTCATCAACCTTTTATCCACCAATACATAATCCAACAAACTACTTTCCTTACGTGCTATATCATACCTTGTATATTTATTTATCCTCTTTTTCATAAAATATGTATTACTTATTACCAAACCTCTTTCTACACATAGCTCAATTAATGGTTCCCCATTTACATTTACCCCTGGCACCCCAAATTTACCTACTACTCCATCCACAACATTTTTACCCACTTTAGCATTAAGATCCCCAACCACAATTACTCTCTCACTTGGTTCAAAACTCCCCACACACTCACTCAACATTTCCCAAAATCTCTCTCTCCTCTACACTTCTCTCTTCTCCAGGTGCATAAACACTTACTATAACCCACTTTTCACATCCAACCTTTATTTTACTCCACATAATCCTTGAATTTATACATTTATATTCCTTCTTTACCTGCCATAACTGATTATTCAACATTATTGCCACTCCTTCTTTAGCTCTAACTCTATTTGAAACCCCTGATCTAATCCCATTTATTTCTCCCCACTGAAACTCTCCTACCCCCTTCAGCTTTGTCTCACTTAAAGCCAGGACATCCAGCTTCTTTTCATTCATAACATCTACAATCATCTCTTTCTTATCATTCGCACAACATCCACGCACATTCAAACATCCCACTTTGACGGTTTTCTTCTTCTTCTTTTTAGTAAGCTATACAGGAAAAGGGGTTACTAGCCCATTGTTCCCGGCATTTTAGTTGACTTTTACAACACGCATGGCTTACGAAGGAAAGATTCTTATTCCACTTCCCCATGGATATGAAAGGGAAAAGCAGTAAGAACAAGAACTATTAAGATAAAATCAAAGAAAACTCAGATGAGTGTGTATACATAAACGTGTACATGTTTGCGTAGTGTGACCTAAGTGTAAGTAGAAGTAGCAAGACGTACCTGAAATCTTGCATGTTTATGAGACAGAAAAAAAGACACCAGCAATCCTACCATCATGTAAAACAGTTTCAGGTTTCTGTTTCACAGTCACCTGGCAGGATGGTAGTACCTCCCTGGGTGGTTGCTGTCTACCAACCTACTACCTATACATGTTATGGTTTAATAACAAATACAGTGGAACCTCTGCTTAATATAGGGTGCAAGGTGAATAGTAAGGTAGGAGGTAGGTATCAGTGTGGTAGGAATGTAACCCCTATCTGGCTACCCCACCCACACATTATATACTAGGCTTTTAAAGTGCCCTAGAGCAATAAAATGCATATACTGTACACTCATTACTTCTTTCTTTCTTTCAACACGTCGGCCATTTCCCACTGAGGCAGGGTGGCCCAAAAGGAAAAACGAAAGTTTCTCCTTTTACATTTAGTAATATATACAGGAGAAGGGGTTACTAGCCCCTTGCTCCCAGCATTTTAGTCGCCTCTTACGACACGCATGGCTTACGGAGGAAGAATTCTATTCCACTTTCCCCATGGAGATAAGAGGAAATAAGAACAAGAACAAGAACTAGTAAGAAATTAGAAGAAAACCCAGAGGGGGGTGTATATATATGCTTGTGCATGAATGTGTAGTGTGATCTAAGTGTAAGTAGAAGTAGCAAGATGTACCTGAAATCTTGCATGTTTGAGACAGAAAAAAGACACCAGCAATCCTACCATCATGTAAAACAATTACAGGCTTTCGTTTTACACTCACTTGGCAGGATGGTAGTACCTCCCTGGGCGGTTGCTGTCTACCAACCTACTACCTAGAACCTCATTACTTGCCTTAAAATATTTGTAGTCTTAATGTAGAGTGAGAGGTGAGTAAACAAGATTTTATCATCATTAATATGGCATCTTCAAGATTAATAACACACTCTTAGTGATTTTAATGTGTTCCTGCACGCCAGCACAGGCTCAAGTTGTGGAGTTTAAAGCAGTTAAGTTCAGTGACAAAGTGTAGCATTAAGAGTGTAGCAATTAAGCATAAGCCGCTCTGCCTATTTTCTGCAAGGTATGTAAATGATGTACATACACCAGTTCATTTGTACATTATGGCTTTCTTATGAAAGAAGTGATCTAATGCAGTTTGCCGGTTGAGGGGGTCTGAGGGAGGGTAGTAGGGACGCGCGGGTGGCGGGAAACTTAAATATAATTTGGCGGCTGGGAATTCGCGAATGTTCGAAACCCGCGAAAGTGGAAAACGCGAATGTTGAGGGAGATCTGTATTCTCTACCTCCTTTTTTCTTCCTACTACTTCCTTTTTCAATTTCTTTTTCTTTTCCTCTTTCTCAATCTTTCTCTCTTTAATCTCATCTTTTTCTTCCCTTTTTCATTTCCCTCTTTTTTCCCTTTCTCATCACTTCCTCCTTTTAGTAGTCTTCTCCAGCTTCCTCCTATATCTCTTTCTTCCCTTCCCCATTTTTTCTTCTCTTTGCTGCTTCATATGGAGTTTTATCAGTGATTGCATTTCTTTGTCTCATTGTTTATCATTGTAAAAACTAGAGTAACTTACTTGGGTAACGTACAGACTCGTCCTTATGCAACATGAGCCAGTAATACAAAATAATTATGTAGAGGTGAGTGGAACCAGAATGAATAGGGTAACTGGGTGAAAAAATATGAAATGGTAATAATATAAACCTGAGAATGTGTGAATAGATTTTAGATGGGACTGCATCATTATATACCAAACATTAATATAGGATCACTTTAAATTAATGTTTGAATATTGTTCAGAAATGATTAATAATTTTATCTGTACAAAAGTAATAGGCAAACGAGTCTTTCCCGTTTATTAGTGCATTTTTATAAAGGGGAAGCAGGGCACAAATTTTGCTGTAATTATTTTTATTACAAATTTGTACAAAATATTTAATTTTAGAAAATAGTATATCTATTTAACACAGAATCACTTTTAAATACTATAGTATGACTATAAAAGAAAGCCAAGGTGAAGCTAAGGAAAGTAGGGAGTAAGAAATAAGTGAAGCTACTGAAGGAATATGGTTGTGTATGATATACTGGAATACATAGTGTTGACGTAAGGAAAATTGAAGCGAGAGAAGGCTTAAATATGAAGTGTGTGTTTGGCAAGAAGTAGCTGATTGGACATAGGTAAATTCCTATTCAGAGTTTTAAGATATGCAAAGACTGAATTTTTTTTAAAGCACCGACTGTTTCCCACCAAGGCAGGGTGACCTAGGGAAGGAAAACAAATTTCCCATCATTTATACCCTAGCTGGGTAGGATGAGCTGGTAATGCCTTTCTATACACTTGGTTTATATCAAAATCAAGAACTCATAATCTGGGAAGCAAATTAGAGAGCCATACAGAAAAAAATGAGAAATGTGATGTACAATAAAGGAACATTTTGTAGTACAGTATTTTATGTAGCATTATGTAACATTTATCAGAGTTGCCCCTCTCAGTATGTATTCAGTACTATATTGTTGCTGCACATTATCTTGTGATCATTAAATACATGTTTATAGTTGTATAGTCTCTCCCCTTCCCCTTTAGATTTGTATAACCCCTGTGGTTTAGCGCTTCTATTTGATTATAATAATAATAATAATAATTTAGATTTGTACATTTGATTCCTCTGTGATCTATTGTAATAAATAGTGAGTCAGTGGTCATATAATGACAAGACATTTATCACTTATTCAGAGTTATTATAATGAAATATGTTAATCATTTTGGCACCAGAAATATATTTACAGTATACCATAGTTCTTATTAAGTTCAATATGAAAGACAGAAATCATAGTTTGTTAGTAAAAGTATGCTGTCTTAGTATTAGGAGTGAATTGACCTTAGTGTTGTAGCCAGGCTTAAGTGCAATATTTTGTACATTACTCTTATCATTTTTATCAAGAAGACATGAAATATAATATTAAAATGCAATTATGTAAGCTCATTTACATTGCTCATTTCTTAAGATTTATCCTAATGACTGTTATATGACTTAATGGTGCTCCAGCTATTGAAGACAAACTTGTGTAGACGCACAGCATCCAATATAATTATTTCATATACAGTAGAGCCTTACTTAGCATGGCATATAATTTTTTGAAAATCGCTGCACAACCTAAACCCACAGTATGAACCCTGAAATAAAGGGTTGGGTTTGAAACTTCTTTAAAGTTAATGACTTAAAAAAAATTAGTTTTTAAGTTTAGAAATCATATTTGCCCTCCAGTAGCCAAGTTAAGTTAGGCAGTGTGACTGATTCCATCCCTTGCTGCTATAACTTATTAATGTGCTTGCAATATTCAAAATATTCCTTTGTTAGTTACTCTTCATCTTTTATCTTAGTGATCTGCAGATATCATTCTGTACTGATAATTTCTGTTATCACTGTCACTAGTAGATGAAACAAAAATTTCTGTGACTTCCACATACATGCGGCCAGGTGAGACTGTTATGGAGAATCCTCAAGGATCCTCACAGCACCAATGTCTTATTGAGCTGCATGTATAACTACTAATCCATATTCAAATCACTTTCACTAATAGTATATACACAATTCTTTAAATAGCACACTTATCCTAAATGGATGAATGTTTAACCATCATTGTCTTGGTATATCAAGGTAAATATAGTGGACCCCCGGATTACGTCATTATTTCGTTCCAGAATGCTGTTCAAGTGCCGTTACCAAACGAATTTGTTCTCATAAGGAATAATGTAAATTAGATTAGTCCTTTTAGACCCCCAAAAATACACTTTACAAATGCACTTACATAATTGTTCGAGTTTGGAGCAGTACGTAATTTGGGGGTCCACTGTATTGGCTGTGTTGAAGCTAAACATTGATTTTTTCCATCAGTGTCATATTTTCACTTTACTGCCTCCTCTTGACTTCCAGTATTACATTAAGCAAGTTTTTATTTAGGCTTTTCATACATAACATACAAGAACAAAGTTTACAGTGGTCTTGATGGTGCGCACATTATATGGTCAAAAAGTATATTATATATATTACCACATAAAATCAGTACAAGTGATCCTCTTGGGTGCCATGGTTAATGTGTAATAAAGGACACAAAATTAAAAATAAAAATTGTTAGTGGGCTCATTGAGATAGCTGATTGATGTTGGGTGGAAGGGTTGTCAAGACCCAAACCACGTACGTGTGTGAACGGTTCAAGCAGCCCTCAGGCACATGGTTGAATTTTTCATATTTTCATTGGTGCTGACCCCTCAGGGGAGGTTACTATTGCTAGTAAGGGGCTTTTGATCCAAAAAATTTGACATCTCTTCCCTTTCCTTAGACTGAACCTGATTGCTTCCCATTCACCAGATGCTGAATGATCCCTATGGGTTTAGAGCTTCTCCCTAAATACAGTAATTCATCAGTACTGAATCTTGTTTATCAAGAGTATGTTGGGCTAAGTAACATACGTATTGGTCTCCTTATCAACCATATTACAAAAAAAGGGTTCTACAAAAAACACACCAAGTTAGGTTTAATTGTATTTTCTTTGCATATTTTATAATTTTTCGTATTTTCTAAGCAGTGGAATATTGTTTTACAGAAAAAGGAGATATGGATTTAGTTTACATGCCAGGTATTGTTAACAGTTATTTCTCTTAGTCATTTAGCCTGTTACTCTCAAGATAGCACATAACCAGAGCAAGACTACCTTTCTGCCACAACAAATACCCTTTTATTTGCAGAAGAGTTAAAAAGAAAACACCTGCTTTAAAGTGGGGACCTCGATTTGTTCAAGATTTTGCCAAAGACTGTTGCCTCAAAAAAAAATAAGGACATACAGTGAGAGTTGCACAGTATATTACTTGCCAGCATTTTGCTTTGTTTATGATAGTTGATACCAGAGGTATTGATAATAAAAAGTGGAAATGGCCTTTTAATAACATACGTTAACCATAAACTAATATCAGGGCATTGTATTAATTAGAAATGTAGATACTTAGTGTCTGCATACAGGAGTACCCCACTCATACAGCAGGTTAGGTCTGGGCTACTGCTGTAAAGCAGAAATCGCTGTAAAGTGAATCATAACCCTTTCACTTTCAAATGCATATAAAAGCCTGATAACACTATCATATATAAGTGAGCAATAGAGCTAGGCCTAAAAAATGCACATACAGTACATACAGACACTACTTACCTTAAAATATTTTCATCCTTAGCTTATAGTGAGTGGTGAATATATTTATTGTAGGAAGTCTAAATAAATAAAGAATGGGTATAGTAATTGAAAACCGCTGTAAAGTGAAGCGATGTAAAGTGGGGCCTGCCTGTATATAATTGCTTATAAAATAATCATCATAAATTATTCTTATTTTTGTTAAAGCCATTGGTTTACCTGTGTACTGGTCTGCCCACTACACTTCTGGCTGGTGCTATGTAAACCTATCTGTATTCTCCTACACTTGTTCTTAATGAATTCTGGGTGAAATGTTAAATAGGTTAAGTAGTCTGTTCTGCAGTTGGTTTACCTCTCCACATTTTACACAGTCACCTCTGTGCTTTTGATCTAATAGTAAAAAAAAGGTTTAAAATTAGGATGTTTGAGTTGGTTTGGCAAATGTATGCTCATAACAGTTTGAATTTCCTTGATATAGGAAGTTCTTGAATCATTTAATTAAACTCTGTGATGGCCATATATATTAGCATAATGGGCAACAGTTAAATTAATAGTTGTTTAAAGTATATTCATTATCATTTATGTGCAGTGAAAGTTATTATATTTTGTTACTGTATTAAGATTATGTATATTTGAGTAGTATAGAATGCTGTCATATTTTTTTTTTTTTAATGTAAAGTGAAGTCATTTAATTACAAGTTGATACCGGGACTGTTATTTTTAGTTGTATACATATTTTATCACTCAAGGTTAGCTAAAAGTAGTGATATATTTAATTAGTGTATTGCAGTGTGGTGATTTCAAAAGTCATTGGTAAATATTTTTGACCATGACACTGGGTGAATAAAAGTGGATGGAACAATTCACAATACAGTGGACCCTCGGTTAACGAATACCCCGGAAATCGTGCAATTATGTAAGTATAATTTTGTAAGTTCTTGTGGAAGTGTATTTTTGGAGAAGTTTCCTCCAAGTTGTGGCTTAGTTTGGAACTTACACTGGTGCAACTACACTGATTGAAGAATTAGACACGTGTGTAACATCTGGGTATCTTTACTTGTAGATGTGCCCACTCTATCAACGAGCATGTAGAATTTACCTCCAACGTCGACTTCGCTCTGTTGCCCTTTCTTTACCTTCCCTTCTTGCTGATGAACCCTCCTTTAATTCAGACTCTCTCATTGATTTTTTGACAGCAACTGATTTACTACACAAACTCTGAAGATGATGCCTCTAGCACTCCCCTCAGTCCCTTCTACCTCAATCTCTTGTTACCTTCTATCCCTGTACTATCCACTGCCCCGCTGCACTCTGTAACCTAATAATCATCCCTCTCCCTCTTACTACCCACTCTCCCTGCATCCTGCTGCCCTGCTGCGCTGTATGACCCTTGTGGTTTAGCGCTTCTTTTGATTATAATAATAATAATACTTGTAGATGTTTTGCCATCCAGTGGCTTTATCATTACAATAGACAGACATAATCTGATGACTGTAGAAATATACAGAAGACAATGGAAGATGAGGTAATCAGTCCCTCAGCCTAGGAACAGGTGATGAGCACCATAGTCTTAATGTTGCACTTGTCTAATTCTTCATCTTGTCAGTATTGTATACCATTGATATACAACTACACTGATTGTATATCACTTCTATAAAGTGTAAATAAGTAGTGTAGTGAATCCTTCATACTCTTTAAAATATTTAGATTTCCATATACATATAGTTTCAGTATTAAACTAGTAAAATCCATAGTCCTGTATACCTTTTTGTTTTATCCCATAAAATATTCTTAATTTTCCTCAAAGGGAATTTTTTTTTTTTTTTTTTATCTTGGTGATAAGAATGTGACCTCAGAGATAAGCTTTACAAAGTGAGCATAAAATGTACATGAAACAATTGACTCTTGGGATATTAATTTGGGTGATGGGAATTAATATGCAGAAAATACTGTATGTTATAAGTCTAAAATTAAATATTGGATGAGGGGGGTTAAATTTTTATATAGGATCTAAGACTTCTTGCATTAGACTAGATGAATGGCTTTATATTGCAGAGAAAATTTGTAATTATTATAGTTTGTGCATTATCTTGTAGGAAGCTGAAATGGGATGTTCCCAAACACTACATTGTTTTGTTAAAAAATTATTTAATGTATGAAAGAAATGAGTTATTTCAAGAAGTGAAGTGCTCAATTTGAAATTGGTTTTAATCATCAAAACTTTATGCACTTTTTCTTACCAATTAACAATATTTTTATTTTTCAATTATTTTAAGTGTAAATTTTTATACTGAAAAATGGTTTCCACTCCAGTATAACAGCGGTGCACTAAGTGTGTGGATTGTTTTGTAATGTAGTGAAGGTTCATTTCATAAAACTGACATCCAGCTGTTTTATAATGTCTTTTCAATATTACCTTGAAAGCATCTTAAAATCTTGCGTGTCTTCCGTTGAGCCATTTTTTGAACTGGTATCATTTTGTAGGTGTAAGTGCTGTGTGGTGCCAATGGTCAGTATCTACCACATTTCTCACCACAAAAGATTGATCAAGTAATATATTGCATCTGTATATTTTGGTAATACTGTACTGTTTTATATTGAAAGTACTGATGTATGAATGAAATTCAGTATACAGTGGACCCTCGGTTTTCGTTGAAAATTCTTTCCAGAATGCTGTTTGAGTGCCGTTACCGAACGAATTTGTTCCCATAAGGAAAAATGTAAATTAGATTAGTCATTTCAGACCCCCAAAAATACACTTACAAAAGCACTTACGAAAATAGACTTACATAATTGTTCGAGTTTAGAGGTGAACGAAAACCAAGGGTCCACTGTAGTATTATTAAATAAAATCATGAATCTTTTAAAGAAATGTACAGTATTGCTATTTGTTAATGAGTGAGAATCATCTTAGTTTTAAAATTGTTCTCCCTAGTTTTTTAATTTGAAAAGAAATATGAATACTAGTTTTACAGAGTGTGGTTATTTAAATACTTTGTTTTGGCATCTCAACAAGTTAAGGCAAAAGTCAGTGTCAAAGATAAAACTGTATGATAGTAATAATGGGGTAGACCCAGTTTACGTGTGTGACAAGTGGCCAGACACTTAAGTTTGCCATAGACCTAAATTTACTATATACATTTTTTCATATTGTGCATACCATTAGTTGTGTTAATATTAGACAATGGTTGTATGGGAAACAACATATTTTTTTTTTTTAATTATATGATGATAAATATGAAATGTCGAAGATAATCCTAGACATATTGTGCTTTCAAAAAAAGTTCCTTGGTAGCTTACCTTGTGTACAATACTCACCATCCAAATATATTTTTTATTGGCTGTCTCTCCCCAAATATATGGTTACATAAATGTATTAAAAGAGAAGATGGCCATGTCTTAATTTTTCTGGATGAACCCATTTGAGAGTCTAGATTAAACATGTGATGTTAATTTTATAGCTAATTGTAGTTTGCCAGTGTTGTGATTAGTATTAGAAATTTTTATGAGCTAGACCCCCTGTAAAATAGTTTACTCAAAAAAATGACAGTAATACAATGTTACAAAGTTACTTTACATTCAGTCATTTTTATGGAAAATTGTTCATGTGATTTTATTGTAAACTATAGTTTTTGAACTTTGCATATAATGTATTGTACTGTGGTAACTAACATTATATATTGTACATTGTAATCTCTGGTTACAGATTATTCTAACTTTTTATATGGAATAAAATTTATAATGCTGTTCAATTTTTCTTTAATTTTGTATCATATTGAAGTTTTCTATTGCCATCTGTAATTTTATGGTGTTTTTATCTTTGGAATCATATTAGCTATTGCAGTGTGTTTACTTTCAGCATACTCTCTTTACTATCACTTATTCTGCCATTTCTTGTATACTTCTTAAACTGTTTACCACATGAACCTACAACTATGTGGAGAACTGTTTACATGTAGATCAATGTCACATGGAAAATTTTTTTATCACATAGATCCATGGCTACATGAACTGCTTACCACAAATATACACCCAAGTAAAAAACTGTTTCCCATCTATATCTACAGAATGTGCTGCAAAGAAACATAAAATAAACTATAAAAATGTATGTTTACAGAAGGGGTGGTAAGTTCCCCAAAGGCAACAGTTTTCCCCATTGGAAGTGGAAAAGAATTCTTCCTCTGTAAGCCATGTGTCGTAAGAGGCTACTAAAATGCCAGGAGCAAGGGGCTAGTAACCCCTTCTGTATAAATTACTAAATTTATAAAGAAAAAACTTTCCTTTTTCCTTTTAGGTCACCCTGCTGTATTGGGATACAGTCGGTTCGTTGAAAACAAAAATTATCAGTTTATTACTAAGCATCAGTGGCAATTATGCTTAATAAGATGGAGTTTAACTTGATTTGACCAACTTCATTTTTGCAGTGAACTACATATCTGCATCTGAAATTCCTGTTGCAGCATGTCAGGTTTTATCTTGTATGCATAAACTACTGAAATAAAAAGATGAATACTTTAGCAGTTATTTGCAGTTTTTTTCATGGTGCCTGTTTTGTTTTAGCTTGGCACATGACTCGTGAATTTAAACCCAACTAATTATCTAATGTATATTTTTGTTAGCTATACTTTAGTCTTGTAGGTGGGAAAGACATTGCCTGCACTCTGAAGAAATGGCTGGGATATTACAGTTCAGAAAGTCATCTGACATGTGATATCAGCATGCAGTGGCGGACCTACATTTTAGGGGCCTTGAAGCTTGAACTGTTATGGGGGCCCCTTCACAACCCTTCTCATATATAGTAAACCCAAAAATTTTAAGCAATGTGTACTAGTTGCTTCTGGGGCCCCTCTGGGATTAGGGGCCCTGAAGCTTAAGCTTCATTAGTTGCAAAGTAGATCTGCCCCTGTCAGCATGCTTCTGGCAAGACAGTGATTGAGCATCTGAAAGTGTTTCTGCTTTTGTTTTGGGTAGCCCTGCCTTGTTGTGAGATGGCTGGTGTGTTAAAACTTTTTACACTTTCACCAAGTGCTTTAATGCTAATTTAAAGCATTAACAATAAATAATTTTTGTACGTACTGTATCAATTTATTTTTCATTTGCCTTGGTTTTCATCGAATTCGGTTTTTGACGACTTTTTTCATTAAAATTTTGTCCCAGTTTTCGTTCATCCGCTCGGTTTTCATTGAGTTGACAGTAGTCCGCCGTACCAAATACATCCACCTGCCCGCGCCCACACAAAGCATCCCACGCATTTCTGACTCAGTCTGGTTTTTCCTCTTGGAGTGAGCATTACCCCGCGCATTCATCCGAAACATTTCCTAATCATTTTTTTTTTTACTTGTTTATTGAGTGCGACTGCCAAATAAGCCACCATGGGGCCAAAGAAAGTTCCGAGTGCCAGCCCTTTGATAAAGAAGGCGAGAAACATGATAGAATTCAAGTAAGAACTCGTAGCAAAGTACGAAAGTGGCGTTGGGGTTGGATGCGAGTGGCCAGGATGTGGAAAAGTTGGTGGACGACCACAGGGAAGAGCTAACCACTGAAGAGCTGCAACATCTTCAACTGGAACAGCAACAGACCGCAGCTGAGTAAATTGCTTCAGAGGAGGAAGAAGAGAGAGAGGAGAATGTGCTTTCAGTGATTAAGGACATGTGTGCAAAGTGGAATGAGTTGCAAAGTTTTGTGGAGAAATATTACCCTAACAAAGCTGTTTCAAGCCGTGTCTGCAACATGTTCAATGACAATGCCTTGTCCCATTTTAGGCAAATCTTATAGATGCCAGAAACAGACCTCTCTGGACATATTTTTTGTTCGACATGGGTCCAGTGCCAGTAAAAGACAAAGAAGGGAAGTAACCCTGGATAGGGCCTTGATACCTGAACTTCCTTATGGAGGGGGATTCCCCTTCCAACCAATAACCTCTCCTCCTCCCTCTTCCCTCCTCACCGTCTTCCATACGCCAACAAGTCTTCAATAAAGGTAAAAGCGATGTTAAATGTTCATTTATCCATTTCATTAGTCATTTATATTTATTTTTCATTGTTTTCTGTATGTAAAACTATAGTTATTCTCTATAAAATGTATTTTTTGTTAATACTTTTGGTTGTCTGGAATGGATTAATTTGATTTACATTATTTCTTATGGGAAATATTACTTCAGTTTTCATACAATTCGGTTTTCGTCAGACTTTCTGTAACAAATTAATCACGAAAACCGAGGTTCCACTGTATTATGCTGCCTCGTTGATTTTAAAATTCTTTAAATCTTTTACTAAGACTGGTATGCATGTGTGTGCAGACACAGACTCGCTACATACAGATATACCTGGAGGGTGTAGCATCAGATTTGATGCTACATTTTAATAAGTACATATCTGGGTGCTGCTTTTTTCCCTTCTTTGGATTATTATTACATTCATGGGGAGTGTCAAATTCATAGGAGTCATAGAGTGCCTGGGAATGGGAGACAAACAGGTTCAACCCAAGAGAGAGGATAGGTTTAATTTCTTAATACTGTTTATCCCTTCTGTTTCATCTGGCTACAGTATTATGCAAGTCACACCAAGTTCCAAGAGTCCTCTTGGTCTTTTAAGTTTAGTTCTAATTTAAACTAAATGTTTTTAACCTCTGAAGGAAGGCCCCTTTATGCTGAAGTGCTTAACAGGATGTATAACCTGATGAGTGTCTCTCAGTAAATATACCAGGTATTCTCAGAGTTTACTTTAATATCTATTTTAGGGATTAAAGTATTCTTGTCTAGTGATGAAAAGATTATCGTGAAGCTTAAATGACTTGTAGTTTATAGGCTTTAATAAAATCACATTAACCATTGGTGAAGGGCTCTTGATCCAAGGAATTTGACTCCCTTGAATTAAACCTGATTGCCTCCCATTCCCCACATGCTATATGACCCATACTGCTTTAGTACTTCACCATAAATATATTAATGTATGACACCTATAGATTTAGCCCCTGAATTAAGCCTGAATACCTTCCACATCTTTCCCTCAAGCACTGTATATCCTGCATGTTTAGCGCTTCCCCCTTGATTATTACTATAATAAAATAGATTTAGCGCTTTCCTTAAATAGAATGTTGCCTATGTAAATTATATAGCATGCAAAATAGTGTGAATGGAAATTAATTATCCCCAGTATTTCGAAGATTGAATTGGCTAAGCTGTATGCTTTCAAAGAGGGAGTAGATTACAATCTTGGCTTGTCAGTTAGCAGTTTGAGAACAATAATACGAAAAGAACTTCAATTGAACTTTATTGACTTAAGACTTCAGGAGATTGACACCAGTCAGTCCATTTATCATCATTCTATCATGCAGGAGGAGCCACATGTTTATGGTGCATCCAACAAAATAAGCAGACTCTTTGATGTCACTACCGCCTGCCTCCTGTATAACCCCTGTGGTTTAGCGCTTCTATTTGATTATAATAATAATACCGCCTGCCTCCGGCTGGGTTACAAGTATCTTTGGCAGGTTAAATCACCATTAGATGTAGACCAAACAAAATGTAAACTTTGCCAGATGGACTATTGTCACACCCTGCGTCATGTACTGGAGTGCGATAAAATTAATGAATTTAGAGACAACTCACTCGGAAATGTTCAAGAAATGGCAAAGTATTTTATCCACAGTGGTATATTACAAACCATTCTGGAGAAATACCCTGATTTTGGTCACTGTAAATAAAGCATTACCACTTGCGTTTGTATGCTCGTGTGTGTGTCTGTGCGTGCACCCTTGTGTGTGCGCACGTGCTCGTGTGGGTGTATGACCCACTTAATATGTGTATACTTATAACTCATTACAATTGTGACCTGGTGTAGACGTGTCAGTTGCTCATTACGTACCTTGTAATTTGTTCATGATTGTAACCATGTATAGGAGTGTAGATGGTTCATTACCTTTGTAACTTGCCATGATTGTGACCAGATCTACCTGGAGTTCATTACCTTTGTAACTAGTTCAGCTAACATACCTTTGGGGCCCAGTCCCTGGACCCATTATGTACCTCTGTAATATTTTGACTACCACCCACAGGATGGGTATGGAGTGCATAACAAAAGATATTAAACTAAAAACATCAATCTTATGAAAATTATAAATGGAAGTCATATCAGCAACACGAAAATACTATAAGCAATGTGGGGAATTAAAGATGACAAAGTTTATACAAATTACTTAAAAACCCAACGCATAAAATATTCCTTAAGTGGCTCACGAAATCGTAATGACAAGATTGCAAACAAACCATACCACGGGTGGGTTCTTATTGAAGCTAGCTGGGCCAGCTAGCTTCAATAAGATTCATCCAAGTAGGTATATTTCTACACCATAGGAAGGTTAGCATAGGCATCACTGTCCACAAATGCAAGTTTTTACAGACGGGAGATTCGTCTGTAAAAACTTGCATTTGTGGTTATATTTTTGTGGACCCAGCAAGCAAGCCTAATCCTATACCGTCCACCTAATTGTAATTTTACCAGAGTAGCTGGTTTTAATATTGTAATTATTAATTTAATGTTAGGTCTAGCTTTTTGTAAAAGTAGTGATGAAGTGGGCAGTCAAAGGAGTTGCAGTTCAGTGACATAGTGTGACTAAGTCCCACTTACCTCAACCAAATTACTTGCAGGTAATAATTCAGGTGATGTCCTGTAAACCTCCTGCAGGTGATTTACTCAAATAATAATTTTTCACACCCTTACACAGTACTGAATTTCTGTGAAAAGGTACATTTTTTCCTCACTGACCCTTAAAAACAAATAATATTCATGTGTTTCAGAGGTTTTCTCTGGAACAAGAGTTATTAATGCTTCTTCATGAAGGAAAATTATATTGTCATATTGATTATTACACACATTAAAACTCAGCCATTGATTCATAATTATATTGTCTTGAAGTATTGCTCATTTAAATAACCAAAATAAACATGCATATTTTTTTGCATTAAATATACTTGTATGATGATTTGAGTCTCATGTTACACAGAAGTATCTTATGTCCGTATATAGTTTCCAGTTTATTTTTCATGGCAATTTAATATTAATTCTTTGCAAGGGGGGTTGACTGATGCCAGTAAAAGGTTCTTGATTCAAGAAATTGGAGTCTACTACCCTCCCCACATGGGAGGCTATCAAGCTTGATAGCCTCCCATTGCCCAGACGCTGTATGGCCTCTGAGGGTTTAGCACTTCCACATGAATATAATAATTTGCCATTTGTGCTTAGTATGTTAGTCACCATATTCCGTTGTTACTAGAATTTTTTTTTTTTTTTGGCCAGATGTAGATTAGATATTTCTTGTTTTTTTTTTGTTTTTTTTTTTACTTATGTTGATGGTACTGTTCTTAGAAGCTGCTTCTTAGCTTAATAACATTATTTGTAGACTTCATAAGATGTTCATGAGCGTGTGTATAACAGGAGTATTTAATACACACAGTGTGGCAAGTAATCATAAGTCCAGTAGTAAAGGAATATTAAAAAAAAAAATCCCCAAAAATGAGGAAAGTACCCGGTGGTTGGAGAAAGTTTATTTTTCAAGTCACTATGAACTCTTCACCGGTGATAGATGAGACTAGAAGAAGTAAGGAGTAGATTTCACTTTAGAGTCGTCTAAATGTCACAGCAACAATAAGTGACATTGACATTTAAGCTTTTATTTTCCAGTCAGACACTTGACAACGAGTTCCTGTACACTGAAAACCTCTTGCAAACCCTCTTACACTGCTCTCTGCAACTTTTCTTACCCCCAATGTATACATATAGTGTACAGTATTTAATGTCTCTATAGTTTCCTCAAAAAGACGTAATTTGTGAAGAAACGTGTTACAATATTTTTTTCATATGATGTTTAGTTCTAAGAAAAAAGAAGAGAATTACGACCATTTTTTTCCCTCACGAATTTATGTATTCTTGGCTGTCTGTCTTTCTAGTTTGACGATGGGCCAGTAAATGTTCCATAGTACTAAAGTATGATATAACAAAGACACTTCCAATAGAACAGAACTTAATACAAAGTTTCATTCACAGATGTGCGTTTTCAAGACCAAAAACTCAAGATCCAGACTCAGTTTCAGGTTCATTATTCCAAATGTTTTATACAAAATATACAATATTCAGAAAGCCTTCAAGGGGTTAAAACCCCAAACAGAATCTTATCTCTTATAGGATGTGCAGCATCCTCACCTGTGAGGTAAAAAAAAAATTTTTGCCTTCCCCCCCCCCTCCTACAAAATCCCAAGAGCCGTCAGTTTGCTGATTGTAGAAATCAGAAATGTTGCAAGTAGGTACCTGGGTTAGTCGCCTGGTGTGGGTCGCATCCTGGGGACAAAATTATTCTAATTGCCCGAAAAAGGGGGCTTTCTATATAATATGTCAGCTATGGTCTGTATAAGTTGGGTCATGTACTTGTAGAAATAAAGATGATTATTATTATTATTAATTATTGCTGTATAACCCCTGTGGTTTAGCGCTTCTATTTGATTATAATAATAATAATTATTAATTATTATTATTAATTATTATTATTATTAATTATTATTATTATTTATTATTATTATTAATTATTATTATTAATTATTATTATTAATTATTATTATTAATTATTATTATTATTAATTATTATTATTATTATTATCATTATTATGCCAAGTGCCTGATCAGTTAGACTGTGTAGGCTAGTGAGCCGCTATCAGCAACAACTTGGTTGAACAAGCATCATGGCAGCCTGGCCTCAAGCCAGACAGCCAAGGTTGACCAAACCAGGAAATCGTGCACATATTCATCTTAGGTATGTTGGAAGAGTCTACGTTCTACCATACCTAGAGGGTATTTGCTTTGCCTTTTCAAACTCCTAATTGGAGTAGCCACCATTCTATTTTTATGTCTTTAATGCACCAAAATCCGTCACTGAGGAGAGGATCCTCCGTGACCTGGTGGCAGAAACTCTCGCTTCACACGGTGAGGGTCCGGGTTCGATTCCCGACGAAGGGGTGGACACATCGGACGTGTTTCCTTACACCGGTTGTCCATGTTCACCCATCAGTATAATGGGTACCTGGGTGTTAGTCGACTGGTGTGGGTCGCATCCTGGGGACAAAACTGAAATAATTTGCCCGAAATGCTCTACATAACAAGGGACTTTCTATGTAGTACTAGTAGTATGTCATTGATTTATAACTGGACCATTGACAAGTCCATCACAAAATTTATCTCCCAATTGCCAGTGTTTGGTGAAATAACTCCCTGCGGTTTAGCGCTTCTATTTGATTATATAATAATAATAATAATGGGTGAAATAACTTTTTTTCTCTCTTAGTTTTTAATGGTTTCGCTAAGAGGCGATCTTAGTGGTTGTTATATTTGTGGACACCATCGTGTCGATGTTTCGATGCTTCTTGTATATAAACTAATGTAATGGGGCTCAGTCTTACCTCCTTTCAACCTTCAAATTCAAATTCTTTATTTCTAGTAATATTACAAAGTGGGGTGTACTTATATTATTATACATTTTATGGAGTAGATATTACAAGATGGCCAATAATATGCCTATGTATGCCTAGGCTTTTCAGGCAGTCTTATGATAGGTCTTACTCAATAGTGACACAATGATTAACTAGGTTTACAAAATTTAGGTTTACAAAATTGAGGTACTGAAATTCAAACATTTAAGAATTTAACAATTAGTTTAAGAATTTAACATTTAGTTTAAGAATTTAACAATTAGTTTATATATTAATGGTAAAGGTGATGTATTGGCATAATACCGTTTCTATATTGAAGTGTCTTAGGCAAACTTATGACTAGCTTAAGAATTATGAAGCAATAGTTGTATTAGAATTTTGGTTAGTCATGTGCAAATTAAGGGGAATCACAGATATCAATAAGTGTACGTATTTTGCTGTGGATATGTGCAAGATAAAGTAGTTTTCATGTGGTTAGCTACCGGTTGGGTGCGTGAGAGAGATAAGATGTTTTTTAACGGTGCTTTTGAAAATGGAGGTTGTGTCTGCAGTTCTAGAGTTTTCAGGTAGGGAGTTCCAGATTTTAGGCCCTTTTATGCGCATTGAATTTTTGTATAGATTTAGTCGGACACGGGGAATGTCAAAGAGATGTTTGTGTCTGGTATTATGTCTATGGGTCCTGTCTTGGGAAACGGACCCTTTTAAGTATGTGCCTTGATGCTGTAGGGCTCTTGATTCAAGGAGTTAGAGCTACCTTCCCCTTGGATTAAACCTGACTCCCATCACCCAGGCGTTGTATGAGCATGACGGGTTTAACGCTCCCCATGATCTTAAATATATATATATATATATATATATATATATATATATATATATATATATATATATATATATATATATATATATATATAATACAAACGAACTCACGTTCTTCATTGAAAAAATTAACCATTAATTGTGAATAATTTTAGCCTCTTAACCGACGTCGGTTAATTCAGGTTATCAATGATCTTCCTTCACATGAGGTTAATGTGTCGGAAAATCTGCCGAAAAATTGAAAATTTTGTAGGCTTCCCATTGATGAGGTTTAGCGCTTCTCTTTTTATTATAATAATAATAATTGCCATTGATGATGATAAGATTTTTTTTTTCAGAGAGAAAGAATAATGTATATAAACCAGTAGAATGTCTTTTTCTGTAATAAAAATAAATGAATAATAAATATGTGTAAATAAACGGGTGGAAGAAAACCCCATAACAGTAAATACTTTTATTAACAAGAAAGAGAGAAATAAATATATACTTAAAAATAAAAATGGAAGACAGAAACATATTGGCAAGTGAGCCTAATAAAATTAATAAGGTCTGAATGTGTCTCCGTGGAGATGTGTCATCTTAGAGACGAAAACAGACTACATGGAGTATACCTGGAGGGTGTTCTGGGGGTCAACGCCCCCGCGACCCGGTCCATGACCAGGCCTCGCGGTGGATCAGGTCCTGATCAACCAGGCTATTACTGCTGGCCGCTATTAGAAACATATTTCTGAAACTTAATTACAACTGAAAGACCTAAATAAAAGAGTAACATTACTGACTACTGATAAATTGTTATTGGTAATTAAATTAGAGCAATGTCAGGACCATAGTTCACCACTATTCTTGAGCCTGGTCTCAGACCGGGCCGCTGGGATACTCCAGGTATTTAGTTTATAAGTGCAGAGTGAATACAAAAACATTAAAAACATCGAAATAAAAACTATTCATTGTGAATGAAACGTTTCAGATAGATTTTATTTTTATTCCTGTCTTTGATGGCCCGTGGCCTGGTAGGCAACACTCTCGCCTCACACAATGTCCCTGGTTCGATCCCCGGCAAGGGTGAAAACATTGGGCGTGGTTCCTTACGTCTGCTGTCCCCGTTAACTCATGTGAAGATGACCCTCATGTAGGCCTACTCATGTGAAGATGACCCTCATGGAGCCCTACTCATGTGAAGATGACCCTCATGTAACCCTACTCATGTGAAGATGACCCTCATGTAGGCCTACTCATGTGAAGATGACCCTCATGTAGCCCTACTCATGTGAAGATGACCCTCATGTAGCCCTACTCATGTGAAGATGACCCTCATGTAGCCCTACTCATGTGAAGATGACCCTCATGTAACCCTACTCATGTGAAGATGACCCTCATGTAGGCCTACTCATGTGAAGATGACCCTCATGTAGCCCTACTCATGTGAAGATGACCCTCATGTAGCCCTACGCACGTGAAGATGACCCTCATGTAGCCCTACTCATGTGAAGATAACCCTCATGTAGCCCTACTCATGTGAAGATGACCCTCATGTAGCCCTACTCATGTGAAGATGACCCTCATGTAGCCCTACTCATGTGAAGATGACCCTCATGTAGCCCTACTCATGTGAAGATGACCCTCATGTAGCCCTACTCATGTGAAGATGACCCTCATGTAGCCCTACTCATGTGAAGATGACCCTCATGTAGCCCTACTCATGTGAAGATGACCCTCATGTAGCCCTACTCATGTGAAGATGACCCTCATGTAGCCCTACTCATGTGAAGATGACCCTCATGTAGCCCTACTCATGTGAAGATGACCCTCATGTAGCCCTACTCATGTGAAGATGACCCTCATGTAGCCCTACTCATGTGAAGATGACCCTCATGTAGCCCTACTCATGTGAAGATGACCCTCATGTAGCCCTACTCATGTGAAGATGACCCTCATGTAGCCCTACTCATGTGAAGATGACCCTCATGTAGCCCTACTCATGTGAAGATGACCCTCATGTAGCACTACTCATGTGAAGATGACCCTCATGTAGCCCTACGCATGTGAATTAACCAAGCAAGTAAATTGGTACCTGGGTATTAGTCGGCTGGTGTGGGTCGCATCCTGGGGGACAAGATTGAAGGACCCCAGTTGGGACCCACAGTGGGACCCATGCTAACTTCCCTATGCTGTATAAATATACCTAATTGGATGAACCTTATTGTAGCCAGCTGACTCAGTGGGTTACGCACTGGCCTGGAGTTTTAAGACTGACTTGCCGCGAGTTCAAGCAACTGACAGGGTGAGCAGGGATAGATAATTCAAGAGGCGGGAAACAGGAACACAAGGGCACGGCAGGAAGCTTAAAAAATTCTTTGATTAATCACATGGATGTTAGGAAATATTTCTTTTAGGCTAAGAGTGGTCAGGAAGTGAAAGAACCTGGACAGAGACGTGTCTGAGGCAGGATTTACACGTAGCTTTAAGAGTTGGTATAACTGGGCTCGCGCAGCCAGGAGAGAGTGTACCCATAACGGGCAGGGAGAGGAGGCACTAAGAACCGAGACTCGACCCCTGCAACTATATAGGTGAGTACACACACACAATCTGAAGAGTGATGTAGTAGAGGCAGGATCCATTCATAGCCTTAAGAGGAGGTACGACAAAGCTCTTAGGGCAGGGATAGTGGCTCTAGTAGCCACCAGCGAAGAGGAGGGGCCAGGAGCTGCGAATCGACCCCTGCAACCACAAATAGGTGAGAAAACAAATACACACACACCGGAATCACTGCCATAGAAAAATAACACTCTGGTCATTAATTCACACACACACCATCGACGTATTTGATATGGAAGAAGATTTACGAGGCTCAGCTGATAAATGGAGCGACCTCCCCTGGATGATAATATGCGACCCAAACAGTAAACACTGCCTCACATTTTTCACTGTAAGCTCCATACATGTGTTAAGTAGTCACGAGCTGTTTATCTATCACGAAATAACCTTTCCAACACAGCTTTTTAGGTGGTCAAGAAAGAAGAGAAAAGAACGAGTTACAGCCCACTGTGACCTGGTCTTGGCAATCAAAATACACAACGTCAAACTGACCAACAATCACGATACATGTTTTTGCATATATTGTCAAGGAAATGAGTCGGTCTCTTTCCAGGGTCACAGCTCAGGCCTTCCCCGTTGTCAAAACAAAGAATGAAAAGCCAAAAATGAACAAAAAAAGGAATATAGATTCAGATATTAAAATTATATACTTTTATTGCGTTAAATAATGAAAAAGTAGTGTAACACCCATAAAAATTATGTACAAACTTATATAAATTCTGCAAGAGGAGCCTGATAATAACAACTAATTGTGAAGGTTTGTCTTGGAGGAGGTGAACACACATCAACAAGGGCAGCGTCTTTACCACGAGGGTGATGCTCACACCACGAGGGTGATGCTCACACCACGAGGGTGATGCTCACACCACGAGGGTGATGCTCACACCACGACTTCCACTTGAACTGAACTCCCAGGTGCTTCTCTGTCTGCTGGTGCTGTAGTGAACTCTAAGTGAGGTTTATAGCCGGTGTTCCACGTTGGACATAAACCAAGTCTTGCAGCCTTCAAGAGGTTGAGACAGCAACACCAGCTGCAGCAGCAGCAGCAGTGGAGAGGTAAATACGATACGATCAGTCCATCAACCTTGAAATTGTATAAGTTAATTCTTAAATCCAAGTGTCAAGCTAAATACTATCCGCCACAACTCTTCATGTAGACGAACCACATTTTACCACAGAGTAAAGCAACTTGCACTGCTAAGGGACCACAAGGATAGAGTGAAGCCAGACTTATAATTACTGTCAAAAATAAAGTCGGTGCTGGTAACACTACGGCACAAGCCATCAGTATCATCACAGGTCGAGGTTCTTACAGTTCTCTGGAAAGTGACCTCAGTTCTCTGGAAAGTGACCTCATAACTCACCCTGGTTATGAGATCAAAACTGAAACTAAGAAAATAAAATAAAAAGACCCAGAGTGGTCATTATTGTTACGATCTGTGGCAGATGAAGTAAGGTACGTGTGCAGTACTTGGGAGTCTTAATTATGGAGACGTTTCGCCAACCCGTGGTTTTATCAGTCCAGTGCATAGAATAATTACTGGAAACGGTGGAAGACCGGAATTAGTCTGAGGTGGTCAGTCCCTCAGCCACGTCTCCACAATAAAGATAAACAAGAGTTGCACTAAAGTCTTATTTATCTGTTAATACCAACATTAAATCTTTGTAAGTAGACCAGGTCATTAGTAATGGAATTTAAAGTCTGGCGGAGATATGATTAATTGATGGAAATGGTGACCGCTGAACCTCCCAATATTGACCTTAATTAATGCTATTGATCGCGCACACACCCTGCGCCGCGATGAGGAATGACAACAAACAAATTAGGGTTCATGTCCCAGCTCCAGGTGTGTTGGTGTGTCCCAGCTCCAGGTGTGTTGGTGTGTCCCAGCTCCAGGTGTGTTGGTGTGTCCCAGCTCCAGGTGTGTTGGTGTGTCCCAGCTCCAGGTGTGTTGGTGTGTCCCAGCTCCAGGTGTGTTGGGGTGTCCCAGCTCCCGGTGTGTTGGTGTGTCCAGCTCCAGGTGTGTTGGTGTGTCCCAGCTCCAGGTGTGTTGGTGTGTCCCAGCTCCAGGTGTGTTGGTGTGTCCCAGCTCCAGGTGTGTTGGTGTGTCCCAGCTCCAGGTGTGTTGGTGTGTCCCAGCTCCAGGTGTGTTGGTGTGTCCCAGCTCCAGGTGTGTTGGTGTCAGTGTTACTGAAGATAGAAAGACTTAAGTGTTTCTCTGAGTCTTCCAGCTGAAAAGCTTTAAAAATAGGTTGGAGAGGAGTGTTGCAGACCTACTACTGGACCTTTATTCTTGAATGGAAAAACATACCCAAGTGCAGAATAATGTGATCCTTTATTGTCTACGTTTCGCCCACAGAGTGGACTTTATCACATCACAAACAGATCTGTTTGTGACTTGATAAAGCCCACTGTGTGGGCGAAACGTAGTAAAGAATGGCATTATACTGCATTTGTGTTTATTTTTCCATCGTGTCGGTATTTTACCTGGAGTCTACCTGGAGAGAGTTTCAGGAGTCAACGCCCCAGCGGCCCGGTCTGTGACCAGGCCTCATGTTGGATCAGGGCTTGGTCAACCAGGCTCTTACTGCTGGCCGCACGCAGTCCAACGTACGAACCACAGCCTGGCTGGTCAGGTACTGACTTTAGGTGCCTGTCCAGTGCCTGCTTGAAGACAGCCAGGGGTTTATTGGTAATTCCCCTGATGTATGCTTGGAGGCAGTTGAACAGTCTTGGCCCCTGACACTTATTGTGTTGTCTCTCAACGTGCTAGTGGCACCCCTGCTTTCCATTGGGGGGATGTTGCATCGTCTGCCGAGTCTTTTGCTTTCGTAGGGAGTGATTTTCGTGTGCAAGTTTGGTACTAATCCCTCTAGGATTTTCCAAGTGTATATAATAATGTATCTCTCCCGCCTGCGTTCCAGGGAGTACAGGTTTAGGAACTTCAAGCGTTCCCAGTAATTGAGGTGGTTTATCGCAGTTATGTGTGCCGTGAAGGTTCTCTGCACATTTTCTAGGTCAGCAATTTCACCTGCCTTGAAAGGTGCAGTTAGTGTGCAGCAATATTCCAGCCTAGATAGAACAAGCGACCTGAAAAGTGTCAACATGGGCTTGGCATACCTGGTTTTGAAGGTTCTCATTATCCATCCTGTCATTTTTTTAGCAGATGCGATTGCTACAGGGTTATGGTCCTTGAAGGCGAGATTCTCTGACATGATCACTCCCAGGTCTTTGACATTAGTTTTTCGCTCTATTGTGTGGTTGGAATTTGTTTTATACTCCGATGAGATTTTAATTTCCTCACGTTTTCCATATCGGAGTAATAGAAATTTCTCATCATTGAACTTCATATGGTTTTCTGCAGCCCATTTAAAAATTTGGTTGATGTCTGCTTGGAGTCTTGCAGTGTCTTCAATGGTGGACACTGTCATGCAGATTCGGGTGTCATCTGCAAAGGAAGACGGCACTGTGGCTTATATCCCTGTCTATGTCCGATATGAGGATGAGGAACAGGATGGGAGCGAGTACTGTGCCTTGTGGAACAGAGCTTTTAGCTGTAACCGCCTCAGACTTTACTCCGTTGACTACTACTCTTTGTGTTCTACTTGTTAGGAAATTATAGATCCATCTACCAACTTTTCCTGTTATTCCTTTATCACGCATTTTGTGTGCTATTACACCATGGTCACTTTATACCATTTATCTCCATCCATTATTCTTCAGTGGCAGCAGCAAGGGTTTCACCCCCCAAAATAAAAATGGGAATTAGTAAATCTCCTATCATCCCTTTTTAAAGGCAGGTAGCCGCCCCTAGGCTTCCCTAGTACATATATTCTGGCGCCGTCGCTGTTTGTTCACTTGTGTGTCACTGTGTGCCTTGATTATTGTACGTGATTTGTGTTTTTCATGATCTCTGTTACCCGCTCTCTCATATATATATATATATATATATACTATATAAACAGAACAACAAGGATTATAAACTAATACTGCAGTGTGTGTATTGCAGAGTAAGAGTGTGATCGACAGGATCATCGGCTCTAGGAGAGATACACTTTCACCCAGTTGACTTGAAAGCTTGAACAGATTCTTGACTCTCAACAGACACTGGCAACTTGCTATGCGGCCCAAGAGCGACATAAAGAGAGGGGTGTCTTCCTGAGAATGTTTTCTCCCCAAACAACACGAGGCTCGGTCGGTCTGCAAGGGTCAGCAATTCGCTGTAAAAGGTACAAGCATGTCTGTATAAGATACTGGAATTACAGCGTTCCAGGAAGGAGATAAACAGGAAACCACTCAACTAGAGACCGGTCGTCCTGTAGAACATACCATGCAACATTAACTGAAGAATGAGACACTTGTTCAGTATTTGGGAATCTTTATTAAGTTCTTCAGTCCAATACAGAGAAGAACTGTGGAAGATCAAAAGGAGTTTGAGGTAAGCAGTCCCTTAGCCTGGAGTCGATGTATTTATCCATCAGGAATTAAGGTCTACCTGGAGGGTGTTCCGGGGGTCGACGCCCCTGCGGCCCAGTCCTTGACCAGGTGGCATACCTTAGAATTAGATTCTCTCAAAAGCGATCTAACCATTTAGAAACTTTTCCAAACACGCCCATACTCTGAAATTCCGAGGTAATTAACCACACCAACTGGATTAATTAACTTGTGTATGATGAGGCTGTCATGTAGAAGACTCACCCATTGACATCGGCGTTGATTAAGATATATGAATTTTTGAGACTGTATCCACAGCCTGAACTGCTGGTGCACAGTGAGCACCACTCACAACATAACTGCTGGTGCACAGTGAAGCACCACTCACAACATAACCTGCTGGTGCACAGTGAAGCACCACACTCAACATAACCTGCTGGTGCACAGTGAAGCACCACTCACAACATAACTGCTGGTGCACAGTGAGCACCACTCACAACATAACCTGCTGGTGCACAGTGAAGCACCACTCACAACATAACTGCTGGTGCACAGTGAAGCACCACTCACAACATAACCTGCTGGTGCACAGTGAAGCACCACTCACAACATAACTGCTGGTGCACAGTGAAGCACCACTCACAACATAACCTGCTGGTGCACAGTGAAGCACCACTCACAACATAACTGCTGGTGCACAGTGAAGCACCACTCACAACATAACCTGCTGGTGCACAGTGAAGCACCACACTCAACATAACCTGCTGGTGCACAGTGAAGCACCACTCACAACATAACTGCTGGTGCACAGTGAAGCACCACTCACAACATAACCTGCTGGTGCACAGTGAAGCACCACTCACAACATAACTGCTGGTGCACAGTGAAGCACCACTCACAACATAACCTGCTGGTGCACAGTGAAGCACCACTCACAACATAACCTGCTGGTGCACAGTGAAGCACCACTCACAACATAACTGCTGGTGCACAGTGAAGCACCACTCACAACATAACCTGCTGGTGCACAGTGAAGCACCACTCACAACATAACTGCTGGTGCACAGTGAAGCACCACTCACAACATACCTGCTGGTGCACAGTGAAGCACCACTCACAACATAACTGCTGGTGCACAGTGAAGCACCACTCACAACATAACCTGCTGGTGCACAGTGAAGCACCACACTCAACATAACCTGCTGGTGCACAGTGAAGCACCACTCACAACATAACTGCTGGTGCACAGTGAGCACCACTCACAACATAACTGCTGGTGCACAGTGAAGCACCACTCACAACATAACCTGCTGGTGCACAGTGAAGCACCACACTCAACATAACCTGCTGGTGCACAGTGAAGCACCACTCACAACATAACCTGTTGGTACACAGTGAAGCACCACTCACAACATAACCTGTTGGTACACAGTGAAGCACCACTCACAACATAACCTGCTGGTGCACAGTGAAGCACCACTCACAACATAACCTGCTGGTGCACAGTGAAGCACCACTCACAACATAACCTGCTGGTGCACAGTGAAGCACCACTCACAACATAACCTGCTGGTGCACAGTGAAGCACCACTCACAACATAACCTGCTGGTGCACAGTGAAGCACCACTCACAACATAACCTGCTGGTGCACAGTGAAGCACCACTCACAAAATAACCTGTTGGTACACAGTGAAGCACCACTCACAACATAACCTGCTGGTGCACAGTGAAGCACCACTCACAACATAACCTGTTGGTACACAGTGAAGCACCACTCACAACATAACCTGCTGGTGCACAGTGAAGCACCACTCACAACATAACCTGTTGGTACACAGTGAAGCACCACTCACAACATAACCTGCTGGTGCACAGTGAAGCACCACTCACAACATAACCTGCTGGTGCACAGTGAAGCACCACTCACAACATAACCTGCTGGTGCACAGTGAAGCACCACTCACAACATAACCTGCTGGTGCACAGTGAAGCACCACTCATAACATAACCTGCTGGTGCACAGTGAAGCACCACTCACAACATAACCTGCTGGTGCACAGTGAAGCACCACTCACAACATATCCTGCTGGTGCACAGTGAAGCACCACTCACAACATATCCTGCTGGTGCACAGTGAAGCACCACTCACAACATAACCTGCTGGTGCACAGTGAAGCACCACTCATAACATAACCTGATGGTGCACAGTGAAGCACCACACACAACATATCCTGCTGGTGCACAGTGAAGCACCACACACAACATATCCTGCTGGTGCACAGTGAAGCACCACTCACAACACATCCTGCTGGTGCACAGTGAAGCACCACTCACAACATAACCTGCTGGTGCACAGTGAAGCACCACTCACAACATAACCTGCTGGTGCACAGTGAAGCACCACTCACAACATAACCTGCTGGTGCACAGTGAAGCACCACTCACAACATATCCTGCTGGTGCACAGTGAAGCACCACTCACAACATAACCTGCTGGTGCACAGTGAAGCACCACACTCAACATAACCTGCTGGTGCACAGTGAAGCACCACTCACAACATAACCTGCTGGTGCACAGTGAAGCACCACTCACAACATAACCTGCTGGTGCACAGTGAAGCACCACTCACAACATAACCTGCTGGTGCACAGTGAAGCACCACTCACAACATACCTGCTGGTGCACAGTGAAGCACCACTCACAACATATCCTGCTGGTGCACAGTGAAGCACCACTCACAACATATCCTGCTGGTGCACAGTGAAGCACCACTCACAACATAACTGCTGGTGCACAGTGAAGCACCACTCACAACATAACCTGCTGGTGACAGTGAAGCACCACTCACAACATAACCTGCTGGTGCACAGTGAAGCACCACTCACAACATAACCTGCTGGTGCACAGTGAAGCACCACTCACAACATAACTGCTGGTGCACAGTGAAGCACCACTCACAACATAACCTGCTGGTGCACAGTGAAGCACCACTCACAACATAACTGCTGGTGCACAGTGAAGCACCACTCACAACATACCTGCTGGTGCACAGTGAGCACCTCTCACAACATATCCTGCTGGTGCACAGTGAAGCACCACTACAACATAACCTGCTGGTGCACAGTGAAGCACCACTCACAACATAACCCGCTGGTGACACAGTGAAGCACCACTCACAACATAACCTGCTGGTGCACATGAGCACCACTCACAACATACCTGCTGGTGCACAGTGAAGCACCACTCACAACATAACCTGCTGGTGCACAGTGAAGCACCACTCACAACATAACCTGCTGGTGCACAGTGAAGCACACTCACAACATAACCATGCTGGTGACAGTGAGTCACTCAACAACTGCTGGTGCACAGTGAAGCCCACTCACAACATAACCTGCTGGTGCACAGTGAAGCACCACTCACAACATAACTGCTGGTGCACAGTGAAGCACCACTCACAACATAACCTGCTGGTGCACAGTGAAGCACACTCACAAATACTGCTGGTGCGTGAGCACCACTCAACATATCCTGCTGGTGCAAGTGAGCACCACTCACACTAACCTGCTGGTGCCAGTGAAGCACCACTCACAGCATACTGCTGGTGACAGTGAGCTACACTCACAACTGCTGGTGACAGTGAGCACCACTCGAACATACCTGCTGGTGCACAGTGAAGCACCCTCACAACAAACTGCTGGTGCACGTGAGACCACTACCTAACCTGCTGGTGACAGTGAAGCCACTCACAGCACACCTGCTGGTGCACAGTGGTACTCATAGCACGTGGCTGGTGTCACGTGAACTAGCAACCTGCTGGTGCAGTGAAGCACCAGTCTACAACATAACCTGCTGGTGCACGTGAAGCACCACTCTACACAGTGCTAACCTGCTGGTTGCACAGTGAGCTACCACTCACAACATATCCGTGCTGGTGACAGTGGAAGCACCTCTGAAAATATCCTGTGGTTGCACGTGAAGCACCACTCACAAGCTAGTTACTGCTGGTGCAGTGGAAGCACACTCACAATACTGCTGGCTGGTGAAGTGCTCACAGCATAACCTGCTGGTGAAACAAGTGGTACAGCACCACTCACAACATAACCTGCTGGTGCACAGTGGAAATCACTCACAACATATCCTGCTGGTGCAGTGAAGAACCGACATAACTGCTGGTGACAGTGTACACTCAACACTGCTGGTGACAGTGAGCACTCACATAGCAAATCTTGTCTGTAGTGTGTGAACACGTGCTCAGGACTACATCAGTAACCTGCCTGGCTGTGAAGAATGGGTACTAGCACGTGGCTGGTGTAAACAAGTGTGGTTACTAGCACGTGGCTGGTGTAAGCAATGTGTGGTTACTAGCACGTGGCTGGTGTAAACAAGTGTGGTCACTAGCACGTGGCTGGTGTAAACAAGTGTGGTTACTAGCACGTGGCTGGTGTAAGCAATTGTGGTTACTAGCACGTGGCTGGTGTAAACAAGTGTGGTTACTAGCACGTGGCTGGTGTAAACAAGTGTGGTTACTAGCACGTGGCTGGTGTAAGCAATTGTGGTTACTAGCACGTGGCTGGTGTAAACAAGTGTGGTTACTAGCACGTGGCTGGTGTAAACAATGTGGTTACTAGCACGTGGCTGGTGTAAACAATGTGGTTACTAGCACGTGGCTGGTGTAAACAAGTGTGGTTACTAGCACGTGGCTGGTGTAAACAAGTTACTAGACTGGCTGGTGTACAATGTGGTTACTAGCACGTGGCTGGTGTAAACAAGTGTGTTACTAGCACGTGGCTGGTGTAAACAAGTGTGTTACAGCACGTGGCTGGTGTAACAAGTGTGGTTACTAGCACGTGGCTGGTGTAAACAATGTGTTATAGACTGGCTGGTGTAAGAAAGTGTGTTACTAGCACGTGGTGGTGTAACAATTGTGTTACTAGCAGTGGCTGGTGTAAACAATGTGGTTAATAGCACGTGGCTGTGTAAACGAAGTGTGGTTACTAGCACGTGGCTGGTGTAAACAAGTGTCGTTACTAGCACGTGGCTGGTGTAAACAAGTGTGGTTACTAGCACGTGGCTGGTGTAAACAAGTGTGTTACTAGCACGTGGCTGGTGTAAGCAAGTGTGGTTACTAGCACGTGGCTGGTGTAAACAAGTGTGGTTACTAGCACGTGGCTGGTGTAAACAAGTGTGTTACTAGCACGTGGCTGGTGTCAATTGTGGTTACTAGCACGTGGCTGGTGTAAACAAGTGTGGTTACTGCACGTGGCTGGTGTAAACAAGTGTGGTTACTAGCACGTGGCTGGTGTAACGTGTGTTCTACACGTGGTGGTGTAAACAAGTGTCGTTACAGCACGTGGCTGTGTAACAATTGTGGTTACTAGCACGTGGCTGGTGTAAACAAATGTGTTACTAGCACGTGGCTGGTGTAAAAAAAGTGTGGTTATGCTGGCTGGTGTAAACATGTGTACTCACGTGGCTGGTGTAAACAAGTGTGGTTACTAGCACGTGGCTGGTGTAAGAAAGTGTGGTTACTAGCACGTGGCTGGTGTAAACAAGTGTGTTTACTATCACGTGGCTGGTGTAAACAATGAAGTGTGGTTACTAGCACGTGGCTAGTGTAAGCAAGTGTGGTTACTAGCACGTGGCTGGTGTAAACAATGAAGTGTGGTCACTAGCACGTGGCTAGTGTAAACAAGTGTGGTTACTAGCACGTGGCTAGTGTAAACAAGTGTGCTTACTAGCACGTGGCTGGTGTAAACAATGAAGTGTGGTCACTAGCACGTGGCTAGTGTAAACAAGTGTGGTTACTAGTACGTGGCTAGTGTAAACAAGTGTGGTTACTAGCACGTGGCTGGTGTAAACAATGAAGTGTGGTCACTAACACGTGGCTAGTGTAAACAATGCGGCCGCCATCTTGATACCTCACTAACGACACTTGTTGGAGTTTCAATTACGGGAAAATTGGATGAGTGGGTGTGGGTAGTGTGCTTCCCGATAATGAGACATGTACCGGCATGTCTCCAGGGAACAGCCTCTCGTTGTCCGCCCTGTTCCTCTTGACGGGGAACATTGTGGTCTTGACGGGGAGAGACGGGGAACATTTTGGTCTTGACGGGGAGAGAAGAGAAACATTGTGGTCTTGATGTGTAGAGAACATAAATATTATGGTCTTGACTTCTTTAAGCAGGATTGTGGTGGTAGTGATACCTTTGAGATGGATCACTGATTTTTGTGTTCGTAGTTCAGATTACAGACTACATGAACGAACTCGGTTCATAACTACAAGGAGAAAAAAAAATATTCTTAACACTTGAGTTATGTTAAGATGCAACAAATTTAAGCGGTTATTAGACATTTGCTGCTTTGCGTCGATAACAGTGTGTCCCGCGAAGGTCAACTACGCTGGCGAGGTGGCCCAACAGTGTGTCCCGCGAAGGTCAACTACGCTGGCGAGGTGGCCCAACAGTGTGTCCCGCGAAGGTCAACTACGCTGGCGAGGTGGCCCAACAGTGGAGAAATAGACACAAATGCGGTATAATTTAATTCTCTATTGACTACGTTTCGCCCACACAGTGGACTTTATCAAGTCACAAACAGATCTACCTGGGTAAAGAGTACGTGAGTATATATAGTGTGGAGAAACAGGTGGTGAATGTTGGCTAGGCTGGATTTAAGAGGCACGTCCCGTGCAGGTCGCTCTTAAATCCAACCTACCCAACGTTCTCCACTTGACTCTCCACACTATATATATACTCTTGTATTTTCTAAAACTCTGAAACCACTCGTTGCTCTGTGTGTCTCTTGGTCGTCTAATTATTATACTGTTAACATCAGATATTAACATTTGTAAATATTGTAAGTGGTGAAGGGATCTACCCTTGCCGTGTTTGCCTTATCCTTGTCTTGCCCTGCTGATCGACATATCGCAGACTGTTTACAGCCAGTTACTACAGACCTTGAACTGCTACTTGTGTACGTCATAGTTTACAAGTGTGGAAACATCCAAGACATTAAACTAGAGTAAGAATGGACCTGCCTAGTATGGGCCAGTAGGCCTGCAGCAGCGTTCCTCGATTCTCATGTTAATACAGGAATGGTCAGATTAAGGCTAGGATACACTAAACCAGCAACTCGCCGCAGCTAAGACTCACGAAGCTCAGTGAGGCAATGTTGATTTAGTCAAACCACGAGCGGGGACTGAACTCGTGACGAGTGGGGACTGAACTCGTGACGAGTGGGGACTGAACTCGTGACGAGTGAGTCGTAAAACTCCAGGCCATCACGAGTTCAATCCCCGCCCGTGGTATGGTTTGTTTGCAATCGTGTCATTACGATTTCGTGAGTCTTGATTTAGTCAAGCTTTCCACTAAGGGTTCAGTAGCTACTGCTTATGTGTTTGTTTTTCCAGCTACGGGAGCTTCAAAAGTCTCGTTCCAGCAGGGCTGGAATTACTATTACTTCTTAATTGACATCTCCCGGGATGACCTTTTGTGTATCCATATGCTCTTGCGTTACCGTCCACAGGATGGATATAAGGTGCACAATAAACTAGCCGCTTCGACGGCAAAATCTAAAATCTTGAAATGGCCTGTCCCATGCTCTCCCTCCTGCTGGTGAGGAGGTAGTGGGAGGGGAAGGGGGAAGTGGGGGGATTTAGTTATCCTTGTTCCAGGCACCTTTCCTCTCCACCTCAAGTTCCTCCAGGAATACATCTTCCTCAGAGTGTAAACATCAGCTGCTCACCCAGGAGACATGCAAGCACCTCCTTGATTGGCCGGAGTCTTGAAACCCGCATGGGTGATTGGCCAATCTTGAAACCGGCGTCGTGTCTGGTGGGAGAGTTAAAGCCTTGGCCTCACCACCCGTGCTATGAGGTGTAGCGCAAATCTCCATTCTCTCTCCCTAATACTCTTGTTTGGTGGAATTAAGCGTGGGACTAAACTAGCGGGTTGTCTCCCTGGAATGTGTTCGTACACAGAGGGGTGCTGAGATTGTGTGCGGCGAGGCGAGGAAGGATTACTGGCAAGTAACGGGGCTGGCTGGGAGAGGCCAGAGGAGCTGGTGAACACGTCTGACGAGGCGAGGGATGTTGACAGCTCCTGTAGACTGCAACACTTGACGGTGCAACACGCACAGTTACGGTGACGATAACTTAACCCCGGAAGCTGTGGCAGAAGCAGCAGCAGCACCGCTCCCGACACACGCCCTCGTATGCCTAGCACGCGCTTAATACACGGCTTCCTGCACCAACACGCCCTCGTATGCCTAGGACGCCCCTAACACACGGCTTCCTGCACCAACACAGACTTGTTTCCATACTTTGCTAAGTCAAGATGACGCCTCCCAGTCCTAGTACATGGATTCCCACGTCCTCCCAATGCTAGTACACGGAATCCCATGCCCTCCCAATCCAAGTACGTATTTTAACTCCCACTATGACCCGCGTCAGGAAAGAACTGTCCTGGCGAACCTAACCTAACCTAACTCAACCTAATTTAACCTAACATTCCTCTAACATATAGCCTCACAGCCCATGTTGACACTACCTCGCCTTATTCACTCCTCTCAAGCCACAATACACACCTTCCCGCATCATTCCACGCCACAATACACACCTGGCGTCATTCCACACCACATTTGCGCTCTTCCAAGCCACTTCCACGCCTTCTCGCCTCACTCCAAGCCAAAACACAGGTTTTTCCACTTTATAACTGGTGTCAGAGTCCTGACGTCTTGGCCACATTAGTCTACTAACAGTCACATTTGACACTACATTCAGACATGGTGGCCTTGTGATGTGTGTACTCACCTAGTTGTGGTTGCAGGGGTCGATTCATAGCTCCTGGCCCCACCTCTTCACTGGCCTCTACTGGGCCACTTTCCCTGCGCCATGAGCTTTATCATACCTCTTCTTAAAGCTATGAATGGATCCTGCCTCCACTACATCGCTTCCCAAATTATTCCACTTTCTGACCACTCTGTAACTAAAGAAATACTTCTTAACATCTCTTTGACTCATTTGAGTCTTCAACTTCCAATTGTGACCCCTTGTTGCTGTGTCCCATCTCTGGAACATCCTGTCTCTGTCCACCTTGTCAATTCCTCGCAGTACTTTGTATGTCGTTATCATGTCTCCACCAACCCTTCTGTCCTCCATTGTCGTCAGGCCGATTTCCCTTAATCTTTCTTCGTATTACATTCCCCTTAGCTTTGGAACTAGCCTTGTTGCAAACCTTTGCACTTTCTCTAATTTCCTGACGTGCTTGACCAGTTGTGGGTTCCAAACTGGTGCTGCATACTCCAGTATGGGCCTGACGTACACGGTGTACAGAGTCTGGAACGATTCCTTGCTGAGGTATTGGAACGCTATTCTCAGGTTTGCCAGCCGCCCGTATGCTGCAGCAGTTATCTGATTGATGTGTGCCTCAGGAGATGTGGTCGGTATTATACTCACCCCAAGATCCTTTTCCTTGAGTGAGGTTTGCAGTCTTTGTCCGCCTAGCCTGTACTCTGTCTGCGGTCTTCTTTGCTCTTCCCCGATCTTCATGACTTTGCATTTGGCAGGGTTAAATTCGAGGAGCCAGTTGCTGGACCAAGCTTCCAGCATGTCCAGGTCTCTTTGTAGTTCTGCCTGATCCTCATCCGATTTAATTTTCCTCATTAACTTCACATCATCTGCAAACAGGGACACTTCTGAGTCTATCCCTTCCGCCATTTCTTTCAAATATACCAAAAATAGCACTGGTCCTAGGACTGACCCCTGTGGAACCCCGCTCGTCACAGGTGCCCACTCTGATACCTCGTCACGTACCATGACTCGTTGTTGCCTCCTTGTCAAGTATTCTCTGATCCATTGCAGTGCCCTTCCTGTTATACGTGTGTGTGTGTGTGTGTGTGTGTGTGTGTGTATGTACGTCTCTCTTTCAGAGCTCCCTGGCTCTTTAATAAAATAATTTAAGCTATGGATTTAGCGCTTTCCCGCGATTATGCAGTAATAATAATAATATTAATACCAAGGATGATGTAGTATGACTTGGAAACCATCCTGAGTGATGGAATATGACAGGAAAACCATCCTGAGTGATGGAATATGACAGGAAAACCATCCTGAGTGTTGGAATATGGCAAGAAAACCATCCTGAGTGATGGAATATGACAGGAAAACCATCCTGAGTGTTGGAATATGACAGGAAAACAATCCTAATTGATGGATTATGACAAGACAACCACCCTGAGTGATGGAATATGACAAGAAAACCATCCTGAGTGATGGAATATGACAAGAAAACCATCCTGAGTGATGGAATATGACAAGAAAACCATCCTGAGTGATGGAATATGACAAGAAAACCATCCTGAGTGATGGAATATGACAAAAAAACCATCCTGAGTGATGGAATATGACAGGAAAACCATCCTGAGTGATGGAATATGACAAGAAAACCATCCTGAGTGATGGAATATGACAAAAAAACCATCCTGAGTGATGGAATATGACAAGAAAACCATCCTGAGTGATGGAATATGACAAAAAAAACATCCTGAGTGATGGAATATGACAAGGAAACCATCCTAAATGATGGAATATGACAGGAAAACCATCCTAAATGATGGAATATGACAAGAAAACCATACTGAGTGATGGAATATGACAAGGAAACCATCCTAAATGATGGAATATGACAGGAAAACCATCCTAAATGATGGAATATGACAAGAAAACCATACTGAGTGATGGAATATGAGAGGAAAACCATCCTAAGTGATGGAATATGACAAGAAAACCATCCTGAGTGATGGAATATGACAGGAAAACCATCCTGAGTGATGGAATATGGCAAGAAAACCATCCTGAGTGATGGAATATGACAAGAAAACCATCCTGAGTGATGGAATATGACAAGAAAACCATCCTGAGTGATGGAATATGACAAGAAAACCATCCTGAGTGATGGAATATGACAAAAAAACCATCCTGAGTGATGGAATATGACAGGAAAACCATCCTGAGTGATGGAATATGACAAGAAAACCATCCTGAGTGATGGAATATGACAAGAAAACCATCCTGAGTGATGGAATATGGCAAGAAAACCATCCTGAGTGATGGAATATGCCAAGAAAACCATCCTGAGTGATGGAATATGACAAGAAAACCATCCTGAGTGATGGAATATGACAAGAAAACCATCTTGAGTGATGGAACATGACAAGAAAACCATCCTGAGTGATGGAATATGACAAGAAAACCATCCTGAGTGATGGAACATGACAAGAAAACCATCCTGAGTGATGGAATATGACAAGAAAACCATCCTGAGTGATGGAACATGACAAGAAAACCATCCTGAGTGATGGAATATGACAAGAAAACCATCCTGAGTGATGGAACATGACAAGAAAACCATCCTGAGTGATGGAATATGACAAGAAAACCATCCTGAGTGATGGAACATGACAAGAAAACCATCCTGAGTGATGGAATATGACAGGAAAACCATCCTGAGTGATGGAATATGACAAGAAAACCATCCTGAGTGATGGAATATGACAAGAAAACCATCCTGAGTGATGGAATATGACAAGAAAACCATCCTGAGTGATGGAATATGACAAGAAAACCATCCTGAGTGATGGAATATGACAAGAAAACCATCCTGAGTGATATGTGTGTTAGGTAAAGAGGTTTTTCTTCCTGAAGCCTCGTAAAATGTCACCAGGGCGGCCACACACTGCTCTCCGCCTCATTTTAATAATATAACGATTTAGCAAAGCTCCGTGTAGAGCTTTATCAAGCCACGTTTAGCTCAGTGTAAAGCTTTATCAAGCCACGTTTAGCTCCGTATAGAGCTTTCCTCGGATCAAAGCTGATGCAATCACCCAGACGCTGTGCAAAAAAAAAAAAACTTACGGTTTAGCGCTTCCCCCGAGTGAAAAAAAAAAATTCTTGGCCGCTTATATTGACTGATAGATAAAGGGAAAAAAACAGTGGAATTGGTACAAGGTCTGGAGTTACCCCGGTGGGGGAGCAAGGTCGTCCAGTGCTGTGGGAGAGCAAGGTCGTCCAGTGCTGTGGGAGAGGAAGGTCGTCCAGTGCTGTGGGAGAGGAAGGTCGTCCAGTGCTGTGGGAGAGGAAGGTCGTCCAGTGCTGTGGGAGAGCAAGGTCGTCCAGTGCTGTGGGAGAGGAAGGTCGTCCAGTGCTGTGGGAGAGCAAGGTCGTCCAGTGCTGTGGGAGAGGAAGGTCGTCCAGTGCTGTGGGAGAGGAAGGTCGTCCAGTGCTGTGGGAGAGCAAGGTCGTCCAGTGCTGTGGGAGAGGAAGGTCGTCTAGTGCTGTGGGAGAGCAAGGTCGTCCAGTGCTGTGGGAGAGCAAGGTCGTCCAGTGCTGTGGGAGAGCAAGGTCGTCCAGTGCTGTGGGAGAGCAAGGTCGTCCAGTGCTGTGGGAGAGCAAGGTCGTCCAGTGCTGTGGGAGAGCAAGGTCGTCCAGTGCTGTGGGAGAGGAAGGTCGTCCAGTGCTGTGGGAGAGGAAGGTCGTCCAGTGCTGTGGGAGAGGAAGGTCGTCCAGTGCTGTGGGAGAGGAAGGTCGTCCAGTGCTGTGGAGAGGAAGGTCGTCCAGTGCTGTGGGAGAGGAAGGTCGTCCAGTGCTGTGGGAGAGGAAAAGGTCGTCCAGTGCTGTGGGAGAGGAAGGTCGTCCAGTGCTGTGGGAGAGGAAGGTCATCCAGTGCTGTGGGAGAGCAAGGTCGTCCAGTGCTGTGGGAGAGCAAGGTCGTCCAGTGCTGTGGGAGAGCAAGGTCGTCCAGTGCTGTGGGAGAGCAAGGTCGTCCAGTGCTGTGGGAGAGCAAGGTCGTCCAGTTCTGTGGGAGAGCAAGGTCGTCCAGTGCTGTGGGAGAGCAAGGTCGTCCAGTGCTGTGGGAGAGGAAGGTCGTCCAGTGCTGTGGGAGAGGAAAGTCGTCCAGTGCTGTGGGAGAGGAAGGTCGTCCAGTGCTGTGGGAGAGCAAGGTCGTCCAGTGCTGTGGGAGAGCAAGGTCGTCCAGTGCTGTGGGAGAGGAAGGTCGTCCAGTGCTGTGGGAGAGCAAGGTCGTCCAGTGCTGTGGGAGAGCAAGGTCGTCCAGTGCTGTGGGAAGGAAGGTCGTCCAGTGCTGTGGGAGAGGAAGGTCGTCCAGTGCTGTGGGAGAGGAAGGTCGTCCAGTGCTGTGGGAGAGGAAAGTCGTCCAGTGCTGTGGGAGAGGAAGGTCGTCCAGTGCTGTGGGAGAGGAAGGTCGTCCAGTGCTGTGGGAGAGCAAGGTCGTCCAGTGCTGTGGGAGAGGAAGGTCGTCCAGTGCTGTGGGAGAGGAAGGTCGTCCAGTGCTGTGGGAGAGCAAGGTCGTCCAGTGCTGTGGGAGAGCAAGGTCGTCCAGTGCTGTGGGAGAGGAAGGTCGTCCAGTGCTGTGGGAGAGCAAGGTCGTCCAGTGCTGTGGGAGAGGAAAGCCGTCCAGTGCTGTGGGAGAGCAAGGTCGTCCAGTGCTGTGGGAGTGTGTGAGAGAGTTCATTATGTCAGAAAATAATAATAATAATACATTATTATTATTATTATTATATTATTATTATTATTATTATTATTATTATTATTATTATTATTATTATTATAATTGTTGTTGCATTCTGGGAGCAGCACCAGCACAGGGATCCAAATCACCTGGCGAAAGTTAGTCAGCTTTGATCCGAGGAAGGTGAGATGCAGCTCCAGTTCCACAAATCAAGAGCCCTTCACCAGCACCCAGCCACCCCCCCCCTCCTCAAAGCGAAAATAAAAATAAATTGTCTTATATTTTTGCTTCCCGTATATTTTTATTGAAACGACTCATGACTATTATAGTGCAGAAACGTGGCTATTGTAAACGATATCCAATTTGCTGCAGTGTAGGATCGAACTGCTGTTTGGAGTTGCGTTTTTTTTGGTTTGTTTGACTGTGAGTGGAAAGTGTTTGCAGGGAGCATTGTACAGGTAATTGTGCAGGCTCGATACTCCATGGGGGGATATTGTACCTTTATTGTGTGCTGATGTGATTACCAGCGGTGTGTGATGAGGGAGAGAGAGAGAGAGAGAGAGAGAGAGAGAGAGAGAGAGAGAGAGAGAGAGAGAGAGAGAGAGAGAGAAATCTGGGGATTCGTGGCTGGTGGTGCGAAAACAGGCTGGTCAGAAAGCATTCTTCTTCTAGATGGTCACACTGACATGCTGGCACTGGTAGGCGGCATCCCTGGCATCCCTGGTTGTTTCAGTGATCCTGGCAGGTGGCATCCCTTGGGTCTCTTCAAAGTCAAAGTCAAAGTTTATCTCCCCTCGTTGGCATAACTTTTGATCATTTGTGTCTTTGCTGGAAATATTTCTTATCGTATATAGACACTGTGTACTGATGATCCAGTCTGTGCACCAGTAACCACACATAGAAAGCAAACTTTAAAACGACGTTTCGGCCCATCTTGGATCATCATCAGGTCAAGCTCAGACTTCATAATGGTAAAGGAGGGATCGAAACATCGGCATTGTTACATTTCTGAAGCTTTCTACAACCTCATTGATCATGTTCCCTTCCTCAAGGCTGGCAGCTGCGCCTCGTAGTTCAACACTAACATGGATGCAGATGTCAGCATGGGTATATACAAATATATAGACCCATAACACGCACCAGACGAGCCTGGCCCAGGGCCGGGCTCCGGGAGTAAGAAAAACTCGGAATTTATCAAAGGTGTCCCGTGGCCTAGTTGCCAAAGCTCTCGCTTCACACGCCGAGTGTCCGGTTCGATTCCCGGCGAGGGTAGAAACATTGGGCGTGTTTCTTTACACCGGTTGTCTATGTTCACCCATCAGTAAAATGGGTACCTGGGAGTTAGTTGACTGGTGTGGGTCGCATCTTGGGACAAAACTGACCTAATTTCCCCGAAATGCTCAGCATAACAAGCGGATTTCTATATAGTAGTATGTCACTGATGTCAGCTATGGTCTGTATAAGTTGTTTCATGTATTTGTAGAAATAAAGATTATTATTATTATTATTATTATTATTATTATTATTATTATTATTATTATTATTATTATTATTACCGAAATATTCAGACAAATTTACTTATTTCCATTGAGGTCCTTGGCTTATAATAATAAAAATAATAATAATAGTTTATTGTGACATGATACAAAGACGGGTTATAAGGATGGGGTGTACATCCTTATATCCATTGGGAATCACCGTCTCTCAGGATGGCCTCTTCCACACACAGTAGAAGTGGAATTTTTCTGAATAGGTGGGAGTTGGGTAGTGGGGAGGACTGGAGTTGGTGGAGTGTGCGTAGTGGGGATGAGTAGGGGAAAACAGTACCCAACAACCACCTGGGTCAGACACTAGGTGGTGTGCATCACGTGTCTAGGTGCTACCTCAACTATCTTTCCTTCTATAAACAAAGTTTCTTGGGCCTGTGCTCTGGGAAACACGGTATATATTAACTTCTGGAAGCAAAACGCTGAAGTGTAGGTTAAAAACCTCGCCCCCGGGTGGGCTCGAACCACCAACCTTTCGGTTAACAGCCGAACGCGCTAACCAATTGTGCCACGGAGGCTTGATGATGGGGAGGAAGAAGATGCTTCTTGAAGACGGCACATCATAAAGAGGGCGCCTCTTGGGAAGGTAAATGAGATACTTTTGCAGTATATTTGGGTATCTGTATTCTGGAAACTTTCTCCATACAGTGGCGTCTTCAGTCCAGTGCAGAAAAAGGTGGAATAAGAGGAGGAGTTCAAGGTAATCAGTCCCTGGAATCGATGTGTTCAGTCCATCACTCTTGACATCGACTCTAGGCTGAGGGACTGATTACCTTGAACTCCTCCTCTTATTCCACCTTTTTCTGCACTGGACTGAAGAAGCCACTATGTGGCCAAAAGTTTCCAGAATGAAGTTACTCAAACGTTGCAAAAGTATCTCATTTATCAAATGTTGAAACTTATACCTCATGTATTGTAGAAACTTGTCTTGGGACTGCCTTCTTGTAAGTTGCACTCTGGGCAAGCACTGTTGACACCGACACTCTGAGACACTTCTCTCAGACTTACAAGTAGCTATGGGACAAATTTCTAGCTGACTGCAGTAAAAAGAATTCCCCCCTGCATGCATGATACTGAAAGGGTTTAACTTACTTGATGGAGTGGACATGTGGCTCCTAATCTTCCTAAGCTATAACCCCCTCCAAACACCATGTGAAGGGAAGAGTCTTAATCTGCAAATTAAGTGGTATTAGTGTCTTGTATTAACTTAGAATCCCCAGCTCTAGGGTATATCCTCCAAGCAATATCTAAACAGTATGAGACACTAGCTTCTAGACTAATACTTATAGTGAGCATTCGCCCGCTTATAACCCACCCAGGAAGTGGAATAGTCTAGAGAAAGATATAGTGGAGGCAGGAACCATACATAGTTTTAAGACAAGGTATGATAAAGCTCATGGAGCAGGGAGAGCAGAGACCCAGTAGCGGACAGCGAAGAGGCGGGGCCAGGAGCTGAGTATCGACCCCTGCAACCACAATTAGGTGAGTACAGAGAGTGTTGTGGGTACAGAGAGTGTTGTGGGTACAGTGTTGTGGGCACAGAGAGAGTATTGTGGGTACAAAGAGTGTTGTGGGTACAAATAGTGTTGTGGGCACAGTGTTGTGGGTACAAATAGTGTTGTGGGCACAGAGTGTTGTGGGTACAAATAGTGTTGTGGGCACAGAGTGTTGTGGGTACATTGTGTGCACTCTTGGGTAACTCGTCAGAGTCTAACACTGGGATGTTATTTCCGCAGGTTGAAGTTGCGGTGAAAATAATTCACAATGATTTTATTGAGTCATCCTGGATGTGCTGTGTATGTTCACAACATCCACTGTGTATGTGGGCGTGGTTGTGAGGACAAGAGAGCGTGGGTGTGAGGACAAGAGGGCGTGGTTGTGAGGACAAGATTGCGTGGTTGTGAGGACAAGAGAGCGTGGTTGTGAGGACAAGAGAGCGTGGGTGTGAGGACAAGAGGGCGTGGTTGTGAGGACAAGAGGGCGTGGTTGTGAGGACAAGAGGGCGTGGTTGTAAGGACAAGAGGACGTAGTTGTGAGAACAAGAGAACGTGGTTGTGAGGACAAGAGGCCGTGGTTGTGAGGACAAGAGGGCGTGGTTGTGAGGACAAGAGGGCGTGTTGTGAGGACAAGAGGGCGTGGTTGTGAGGACAAGAGGGCGTGGTTACACTAAGTGATCGTGGTTCGATCCCCGGCATGGGTGGAAATGTTGGGCATATTTCCTTACACCTGCTGTCACTTTTCACCTAGCAGTAAATGTTGAGGTATCACAGTGGGCGCCTGTGACGAGCGGCGTACCGCAGGGGTCAGTCCTAGGACCAGTGTTATTCTTGGTATATGTAAATGACATGACGGACGGGATAGACTCAGAAGTGTCTCTGTTCGCAGATGATGTGAAATTAATGAGGAGAATCACATCGGAAGAGGACCAAGCAGGACTTCAAACAGACCTGGACAAGCTTGACATCTGGTCTAGCAACTGGCTTCTCGAATTCAATCCCACCAAATGCAAAGTCATGAAGATCGGCGAAGGGCAAAAAAGACAGCTGACAGAGTACAGGCTAGGCGGGCAAAGGCTACAAACCTCGGCAAAGGAGAAAGACCTTGGGGTGAGTATAACGCCAAGCACGTCTCCGGAGGCTCACATCAACCAGATAACTGCGGCAGCATATGGCGACTGGCAAACCTAAGATTAGCGTTCTGTTACCTTAACAAAGAATCGTTCAAGACACTGTACACCGTGTACGTCAGGCCCATACTAGAATATGCAGCACCAGTCTGGAACCCACACCTGGTCAAGCACATAAAGAAACTAGAGAAAGTGCAAAGGTTTGCGACAAGGTTAGTTCCACAACTCAGGGGTCTGTCCTATGAGGAAAGGTTGAGGGAAATAGGACTAACAACACTGGAGGAAAGAAGGGTCAGAGGAGACATGATAACGACATACAAAATACTGCGGGGAATCGACAAGGTAGACAGTGACAGGATGTTCCAGAGAGGGAACACAGAAACAAGGGGACACAACTGGAAGCTAAAGACTCAGATGAGTCAAAGGGATATTAGGAAGCATTTCTTCAGCCACAGAGTAGTCAGGAAGTGGAATAGTCTAGAGAAAGATATAGTGGAGGCAGGAACCATACATAGTTTTAAGACGAGGTATGATAAAGCTCATGGAGCAGGGAGAGCAGATACCCAGTAGCGGGCAGCGCAGAGGCGGGGCCAGGAGCTGAGTCTCGACCCCTGCAACCACAATTAGGTGAGTACAATTAGGTGAGTACAATTAGGTGAGTACAGCTCTTACCCCGGATATTCTACCCTCCGTGTAAAGTAAGAGCGTGAGGCAACTCAGCCTTCCTGGGTAATATTTTGAGAGTGTGTGTGAAACTCTGCCTTCGTCCCTTATTATCAACTAAACTTTGAGGAACAAGCATCGGCAACAGCAGCAACAGCTGCTGCTGCTGCTGCTGCTGCTCTCAGTGTACACACACACTGTTCTACTCAGTGTACACACACTGTTTTACTCAGTGTATACACACTGTTCTACTCAGTGTACACACACTGTTCTACTCAGTGTACACACACACTGTTCTACTCAGTGTACACACACACTGTTCTACTCAGTGTACACATACACTGGTCTACTCAGTGTACACACACACTGGTCTACTCAGTGTACACACACACTGGTCTACTCAGTGTACACATACACTGGTCTACTCATTGTACACATACACTGGTCTACTCAGTGTACACACACACTGGTCTACTCAGTGTACACACACACTGTTCTACTCAGTGTACACACACACTGTTCTACTCAGTGTACACATACACTGGTCTACTCAGTGTACACACACACTGGTCTACTCAGTGTACACACACACTGGTCTACTCAGTGTACACACACACTGGTCTACTCAGTGTACACATACACTGGTCTACTCAGTGTACACACACACTGTTCTACTCAGTGTACACACACACTGTTCTACTCAGTGTACACACACACTGGTCTACTCAGTGTACACACACACAAAGGTCTACTCAGTGTACACACACAAAGCTCTACTCATCACAACACCTGCAGCTCTACTCATCACAACACCTGCAGCTCTACTCATCACAACACCTGCAGCTCTACTCATCACAACACCTGCAGCTCTACTCATCACAACACCTGCAGCTCTACTCATCACAACACCTGCAGCTCTACTCATCACAACACCTGCAGCTTGCAAGAATCCTCACTGACTCAGCAACGTTACTTTCCACGGATATTGTCTTTTCTTTCTCATCACTTACAATATACTCTTGCAAATTATATTTCTTCGTGAGCGACGTCCATCGTCAGATGTGTTTTAAACTTGGTTTTTGATTCCCATCCCCACACACTGGAAGATGACCAACATTTGTCCTTAAAACGTGAAGGATCGAGAGAGTTCCCTCGGTTGGCAAACAGTCAGTGGCACTGTGTCAGTCAGTGGCACTGTGTGGATGACGTAGCAGTACAGAGCAGTTTGTTTAGTGTATGTAAAGAGCACTCAGCTTAGAGGAACAACAGGAGGCAAAGAACAATCGGCTAAGTGGACCAACATGTTACGAGTTGTGTCTTGCCCGATGTTTGTATTTGAGAAATATTCCAGTAGGATATTGCTCTTTATTTTTATTATAAATATTAGCATTTATAAATATGTATGTGTAGAAACAGGGAAAAAAGGATAGAACCAGTAGTTAGAGTGCCGGTTACTAGTTCAGGTACTAGCCTGTCTCCCTCAAAGTCACGTGATCCAACCTGAGGTCAGCTTACCGCACACTGGCACAGGCACTAGGTTCACACACTCACTCAAGAGTAGATTCATACTCTCTATTCTGAGTAGATTAAGGCTCTCAGTCTTTAATACAATTCCCTGCTCTAAGAATATTACTAAGTCTTAGACAAAGTTTAGAGGTGCAGTATCTAGACACCGCTCTAATCAGTATAATCATATTAAGCTGGAATCTGTTTATGCTTTAGGGAAGTTATTCTACCTTTATAGAGGCTGTGTTAATGGTCCCTTGTATGGTGGGTATAGTGCCATCAACTCATCTCTGACTCACAGTGATAGCTTGTTATTAACTGAGATTTCGGTCTGTCTATACTTTAACAAAGACTTCTGGCTTTAAGGATTATTGTGTTTTAAGATAATGTATATATAGTCTCGACTGGTATCTAATACGAATCTGTCTTTATTGAGACGATAGTTTTAGTTGCTACATTTCGGAACTCTCATGTAAATATATTATTGTATAAGACTCATGTCATTGAGTATAAACACTGTACAGAAATATTTACAAGTAAGTCGTATGTCGACTGATTCCCGTATCAAGTGTATCTTTATGTATTACGCTGCAAGAGAGACAACTTTGTATCATACACTAAGTTTTTATATGATTTTTTTTCTGTATTGAAGATCATAATTTTTTTTAGTCGAATCAGTCTCCTAATAATAATCCCCATATTAAAATAACATTTGTCTGAGGACAACTAGACCAGAGCTATAGACATGGCCCCTGACTTAACACAACAGGAGGCAAAGAACAATCGGCTTAGTGGAACAACAGGAGGCAATGAACACTAAGCTGACAGTAACAACAGATGCACAACAGACCTCACAACAGATGTACAACAGGCTTCACAACAGATGCGCAACAGACCTCACAACAGATGCTTGGTTCACTAGTTAATAATTGCATAAGCGCTAAGCCCGTATGGGCGAGGTAGGGCTGGAACACCTGTGGAAGAGTGTATTATACAGAGTAATTCACATCAGCTGGAAACGCAAGTGTTGCATCTTGCAACACATGTGTTGGTGACGTGTCTGAGCGTGTTTGATACACACAAGTACACATAGGTACAAACAGGTACACAGGTACAAACAGGTACACAGTTACATACAGATACACACAGGTACATACAGATACACACAGGTACATACAGGTACACACAGGTGCACAAAGGTATACACAGGTACCCAGGTACACACAAATACATACATGTACACATAGGTACAACACAGGTACATACAGGTGCACACAGGTACTCACAGGTACACAGATACACACAGGTACACACAGGTGTCGGGTACGCGGAACCATCCAGGATATAACTCATTAGGCCGAATAAAAACAGGATGAGTGCCGTCTGTAGCACTGTGCTTGTTGGCACTCAGTGGCACTCTGCCTGGCACCCTGTGGCACCCTGACAGGCACCCTATGGCATCTGATTGGCACTAGTATCTGCCTGGCACCCTGTGGCACTCCTGGCTTAGTACCCTGCCTGGCACCCGGTGGCACTCTGGCACCCGGTGGCACTCTGACTGGCACCCGGTGGCACTCTGACTGGCACCCGGTGGCACTCTGACTTGCACCCGGTGGCACTCTGATTGGCACCCGGTGGCACTCTGACTGGCACTCTAGCACCCTTCCTGGCACCCTTTGGCACTCCTGGCCTTGTACCCTGCCTGGCACCCTTTGGCACTCCTGGCCTAGTACCCTGCCTGGCACCCTGTGGCACTCTTCCTGGCACCCTGTGGCACTCTGCCTGTATCGCACCTGACATTTACCCTTCATCTTGACGTAAACCTCTGACCTCTATCTCCTGACTGCCACGATTATTATTGTAACGTATACTTAACCGACGACAGAACTCTATATACAAGAACTTATTACAAGCCTTCAAATACACACCAATATCTGCTCTGGACCTCGCAGCATCCCCCTTCGCTTAAGAAGTCCTTGCCCTATTCCTTGGGACTGAGAATCAAGAGGATATGTTGTGAAGAGAACAGGAGTAGATAAGCAATTGAAGAGATGACGCTGCAGGCAGCCAGGGATAAGATCAGCCTCGTCTCCAGCAGAAGCAAGAAGACCTCCACCAGGGACGTGTTAGCAGCACAATACGAACCAAGGATGTCCTCTTCACAGCTTAGAAGTTCGTGGGTGTGGCTGAAGGACAGATGTGGAGACGCTCCTTGGTTTCACCGATTCCCCAATGACCCACCAATGGTCGCCTGGAGGAAATATAAATCACTAAAGGGTTAGGGTAGGTTCGTCAGGACACCGGACAGGTGTTTCCTGACGCGGGTCTTAGTCAGATGATGATCCGCCGTTGGTCATCTGACCGAGGCCTTCCGCTGGCTTACCGGTCCACCCCTTTAAAAATTATGGTCTATTAAAACCATTTATTTACTAAAGGAATACTTGGTCAGAGTAAAGTTCCCCAAAAGAAATACAAGATCTTGGAGGCCCACTAGGACTGGCCCTGGGCGGCCACCCAGGGGCGGCTCTGGCCGGCGTGCCATGAGTCTCCAGGGGTTGTAGCGCCCTTCGGGGCTGTCTCCCCTTTACCACCAAATCACCTCCACCACCACCTCCATATCACCACCACCACCACCACCTCCACCACCACCACCTCCACCACCACCCACCTGGAATTGTAGAATTGTGGTTCAAACAGAAGTGGTTACAAGAAAGGCTACAAAATACTGTAGATCCAAGAGCTACAAGAGAGTGAGAGTGAAGAGTTAGGTACTACCGAGGCTGTAGCTAGTGTAGTGTTTGTGTTTCATCCCTTGCACGATGCTTCTCCGTGTAGAGTTTTATCAAGCCACGTTACCCTCCGTGTAGAGCTTTATCAAGCCACGTTACCCTCCGTGTAGAGCTTTATCAAGCCACGTTACCCTCCGTGTAGAGCTTTATCAAGCCACGTTACCCTCCGTGTAGAGCTTTATCAAGCCACGTTAACCTCCGTGTAGAGCTTTATCAAGCCATGTTTCCCTCTATGTAGAGCTTTATCAAGCTACGTTACCCTCCGTGTAGAGCTTTATCAAGCCACATTACCCTCCGTGTAGAGCTTTATCAAGCCACGTTACCCTCCGTGTAGAGCTTTATCAAGCCACGTTACCCTCCGTGTAGAGCTTTATCAAGCCACGTTACCCTCCGTGTAGAGCTTTATCAAGCCACGTTACCCTCCGTGTAGAGCTTTATCAAGCCACGTTACCCTCCGTGTAGAGCTTTATCAAGCCACGTTACCCTCCGTGTAGAGCTTTATCAAGCCATGTTTCCCTCTATGTAGAGCTTTATGAGCCACGTTACCCTCCGTGTAGAGCTTTATCAAGCCACGTTACCCTCCGTGTAGAGCTTTATCAAGCCACGTTACCCTCCGTGTAGAGCTTTATCAAGCCACGTTACCCTCCGTGTAGAGCTTTATCAAGCCACGTTACCCTCCGTGTAGAGCTTTATCAAGCCACGTTACCCTCCGTGTAGAGCTTTATCAAGCCATGTTTCCTCTATGTAGAGCTTTATGAGCCACGTTACCCTCCGTGTAGAGCTTTATCAAGCCACGTTACCCTCCGTGTAGAGATTTATCAAGCCACGTCTCTCTCTCTGTGTAGAGCTTTATCAAGCCACGTCTCTCTCCGTGTAGAGCTTTATCAAGCCACGTTACCCTCCGTGTAGAGCTTTATCAAGCCACGTCTCTCTCCGTGTAGAGCTTTATCAAGCCACGTTTATCTCCGTGTAGAGCTTTATCAAGCCACGTTTCTCTCCGTGTAGAGCTTTATCAAGCCACGTTTCCCTCCGTGTAGAGCTTTATCAAGCCACGTTTCCCTCCGTGTAGAGCTTTATCAAGCCACGTTTATCTCCGTGTAGAGCTTTATCAAGCCATGTTTCCCTCTATGTAGAGCTTTATCAAGTCATGTTTCCCTCTGTGTAGAGATTTATCAAGTCATGTTTCCTTCTATGTAGAGCTTTGTCGAGCCATGTTTCCCTCTGTGTAGAGCTTTATCAAGCCATGTTACCCTCTGTGTAGAGCTTTATCAAGCCATGTTTCCCTCTGTGTAGAGCTTTATCAAGTGTTTTCATCTGTGTAGAGCTTTATCGAGCCATGTTACCGTCTGTGTAGAGCTTTATCAAGTGTTCCCATCTGTGTAGAGCTTTATCAAGCCATGTTTCCCTCTGTGTAGAGCTTTATCGAGCCATGTTACCCTCTATGTAGAGCTTTATCAAGCCATGTTACCCTCTGTGTAGAGCTTTATCAAGCCATGTTTCCCTCTGTGTAGAGCTTTATCAAACCATGTTTCCCTCTGTGTAGAGCTTTATCAAGCCATGTTACCCTCTATGTAGAGCTTTATCAAGCCATGTTACCCTCTGTGTAGAGCTTTATCAAGCCATGTTACTCTCTGTGTAGAGCTTTATCAAGCCATGTTACCCTCTGTGTAGAGCTTTATCAAGCCATGTTTCCCTCTATGTAGAGCTTTATCAAGCCATGTTACCCTCTATGTAGAGCTTTATCAAGCTATGTTACTCTCTGTGTAGAACTTTATCAAGCCATGTTACCCTGTGTAGAGCTTTATCAAACCATGTTTCCCTCTGTGTAGAGCTTTATCGAGCCATGTTACCCTCTGTGTAGAGCTTTATCGAGCCATGTTACCCTCTATGTAGAGCTCTATCAAGCCATGTTGCCCTCTGTGTAGAGCTTTATCGAGCCATGTTACCCTCTGTGTAGAGCTTTATCAAGCCATGTTAACCTCTGTGTAGAGCTTTATCAAGCCATGTTACCCTCTGTGTAGAGCTTTATCAAGCCATGTTACCCTCTGTGTAGAGCTTTATCGAGCCAGTCATAGCATGAGCCAGTTCAAGAAGAGAACCAAAAGGTACCTAATGAATGTAGCGACAGAAAGGGAGGAGAATGATTTTTTATTTTTTAGCTAACACACATGTATATGTAATTAAATAACAAAAAGGCACAATACCGTGACTGGAACAATACACACACAACCCGCACATATAAAAGAGAGGAGCTTACGACGACGTTTCGGCCCGACTTGGACCATTTACAAAGTCACACTAACACACAAAGACGGGGGAAGTGGTATTTATAGGCAGGCAGACAGGGGAGGGTACCAGAGAGTGGGGTAATAATGGAGTAAGTAGTGGAAGTGGTAGTAGTAGTAATAGTAGTAGTGGCGACAGTCATATTCTAGAGGAGCACTGCAATGAGGCTAGCGGCCCGCAAGGGTGGGACGAGAACACAGAGGGAGGAAAGGCGAATAAAATAAAGGACAAATACAAGGCAAAGGAAAGAAAGAAAGGAAAACCCATAGGAGAAAAAAGAGAAGAGGGAAGAGATGAAAGGGGAAGGAATCAGGTTAAGTCACGGGTGTTCTGAAGTTTAGAGCATTTAACAATGTAATGAGAGAGGAAAGCATCAACAGAGACAAAGCCAGGGCTAAGATTCATACAGGGAAAGTTGTGTATAAGGGAGGATTCAACCAGGCGGCGACTATGAAAGTTAGACGTAGGGTAGACAGTTTTAGCAGAAGACCAATCAATAGGATGACTGTGATCTCTGACATGACAGAAAAGAGCATTATTAGTGTCGGCAAGCCTAACACTATTTTTGTGCTCCCTGAGTCTGTCAGAAAGAGAGAGATCGGCCAGTTTCTCCGAAGTACTGAAGAGGACAGGTGTGTGTATATGTAATTAACTCTTTTTACCTTATTCCTAGTATACATATATCCTTTATAATATAATAACATATATATCCTACAATGTAAAATATTATAGTGTAAAAGGGACCCCAATGGAAATAAGTCACTCTGTCTGACATTTTTGGGTTATCCTAGGTTCTCTACACATATGCTGCTATGTATGATAATGTATGTAAATGTATTTGTGTATACCTGAATAAACTTACTTACTTACTTACTTACTTACTTACACACACAAAACTAACACACACACAAAAAAAAAACTAACGCACACACACACAAAACTATCATGCACACACACATACACAAAACACACACACACACACATACACAAAACTAACACACACACACACAGGCCCACACACACTCTTTCCCCCTGCTCCCTCCCCATCCACCTCCTCCCCCTCTCCCTCTCCCATTCTCTCTCCACCTCTGCTTCTCCCTGCTTCACTCTCTCCACATAATCCCCCCTCTTTCCCCCTCCCCACTTCTCTTCCATTTCCCCTCTGTCTCCAGTTTCTCCTCTCCCTCCCTCCACCCCCACACAAATACTCAGGCAATCACACCACAAAACAACCACACAGAAATACATAGTTTTTCACTCTGTGGCATCTTAAAAAAAATGGGGTCCCAGAGAGCAGGACAGAAAACTAGGGGACTGGAGGATGAGTCTGCAAAGGAAGATTGGGCAGCAGAGCTCATGAAAAGGGAACATGAGTGGGGAAAGAAGCTAGAGGAGCTTAGCATGAAAATGGAGGAGAGGATAGCTGCAGAAAGCAAGATAATGGAGGAGAGGATAGCTGCAGAAAGCAAGATAATGGAGGAGAGGATAGCTGAAGAAAGCAAGATAATGGAGGAGAGGATAGCTGCAGAAAGCAAGATAATGGAGGAGAGGATAGCTGCAGAAAGCAGGAAGTGGGAGAAGCAAGTCACAACAGCAGAGGCTAAGATACAGAGATTAGAAGAAACACTGAAAAATTTGAAACAGCCTAAAGAACCAAAAAGCAATGTGGACATGGTATCAGAAACTGCTACCTCAGTCACAAAGAAGTGGACTGTAGAGAATGGAGTGAAACTGTATGCAGAGGCCCTATCAGACCATCGTGGAGCCGAGAAAAAGAGAGGATCACATCAGGAACAATCGAGGGGAGTGTAGTAAAAGGGAGAGCTAAGCTATACGTAGAAGCCCTAACAGACCACAGCAGTGCACAGGGAAAGTTAAGAAGGGAAAGTGACAGGGCACTGGGCCAAGGGATAACAGACAGTGAAGATATTGAAGAAAGGAAAGCTGCAATGGAGGCAACTAAGTCGAATCAGGGGCTACATAGGGATAGGCAGTGGGAGAATGAAAGAGAGAGATCAGTCTTTGTTTATGGGCTCCAGGAAGCTGAAGGGGAAACTTACAAAGCAAGAAGACAAGGGGAGAAAAATGCGATTGAAAACATCATGAAAGCAATAGGAGAAGATGACATGACCCAGCTGGCAAATTTTCTGAGAATAGGGGGGTTTGCAAGAGGAAGAATCGGCCAGTCAAAGTGATTTTCAAAGCAGAATTGACTCGAAACAGGATCCTGCAGGAGAAAGCAAGACTAAGGGATATGTCAGAGTACCGGAGGGTGTATCTCGACCGCGACAGAACACGAGAAGAAAGACAGAAACTGAAAGATAGGGGTACAGAGACAAAAGGAGGAAAGAGAGATGGGCAGGAGAACCCAGACTCAGGAGGAAGCTCTAATACCTTCAGATGTCCCCCAACCTGGACAACCCCAATGCAACCAAACAATCTAACCCAAAACACACATGCCATACCCAATGATTCCACCCACCTCATTACAAACTCCACCTTCACACCAACCACCCATAGTTCCCCATCAGATCTCCCACTTTCCCAACCCCAACGTACCCCCCAGACTACGGTTTTAGAAAAGAAGTTAAAGGTTTGGTATACAAATGCAGATGGTATAACAAATAAATGTGAGGAGTGGCATGAAAGAGTAAAGGAGACATCCCCAGACATAATAGCACTCACAGAAACGAAACTCACCAGGATGATAACAGATGCAATCTTTCCACCCGAATATTAAATCCTCAGGAAAGATAGAGGGAGCAGAGGGGAGGAGGAGTTGCACTGCTCATTAAGAACAGTGGGGATTTGAGGAAGTGGAAGGAATGGATGGAATGGGTGAAAGGGACTACATAGTAGGAACAATTCAGTCTGAGGGCCATAAGGTGGTAATTGCTGTAATGTACAACCCGCCACAGAACTGCAGGAGGCCAAGAGAAGAATACGACGAGAGCAACAGAGCAATGGTAGACACACTAGCCAAGGTAGCCAGAAGAGCCCACATGGGGAGAGCAAAGTTACTAGTTATGGGTGATTTCAATCACAAAGAGATTGATTGGGAAAACCTGGAGCCCACGGGGTCCTGAATCATGGAGAGCCAAGATGATGGATGTGGTACTGGAAAACCTCATGCATCAACATGTTAGAGACACTACCAGAGAGAGGGTGGGGATGATCCAGCAAGACTGAACCTACTATTCACCTTGAGTAGTTCGGACATCGAGGATATCACGTATGAAAGGCCCCTTGGAGCTAGTGATCATTTGGTTCTGTGTTTTGATTATATAGTTGAGCACAAGTGGAGAGGGGCAGGAATAGGAAGGGAGAAACGAAACTACAAAAGGGAGGACTACACAGGCATGAGGAACTCCCTACAAGACGTTCAGTGGGAGAGAGAATTGGCAGGAAAACCAGTAAAAGAAATGATGGAATATGTGACAACCAAATGCAAAGAGGCAGAGGAGAGGTTTGTCCCCAAGGAAAACAGAAGTAATGGGAAGACCAGAACGAGTCCTTGGTTCACCCAGAGGTGTAGGGAGGCAAAACTAAGTGTAATAGAGAATGGAAAAAGTACAGAAGACAAAGGACCCAGGAAAATAAAGAGATTAGCCGAAGAGCCAGAAACGAATATGCACAGGTAAGAAGGAGGCTCAGCAACAATATGAAAATGATATAGCATCAAAAGTCAAGTCTGACCCGAAGCTGTTGTATAGCCACATCAGGAGGAAAACAACAGTCAAGGACCAGGTAATCAGGCTGAGGAAGGAAGGTGGGAGTTCACAAGAAACGACCAAGAGGTATGTGAGGAGCTCAACATGAGATTTAAAGAAGTATTTACACAGGAGACAGGAAGGACTCCAGGAATTCAGAATAGGAGGTATACCAACAAGTGCTGGATGAAATACACACAACCGAGGAGGAGGTGAAGAAGCTGCTATGTGAACTCGATACCTCAAAAGCGGTGGGACCGGACAACATTTCTCCGTGGGTCCTTAGAGAGGGAGCAGAGATGTTGTGTGTGCCACTAACACAAATCTTCAACACATCCATTGAAACTGGGCAACTACCTGAGGCGTGGAAGATGGCAAATGTAGTCCCAATTTTTAAGAAAGGAGACAGACACGAGGCATTAAACTACAGACCTGTGTCACTGACGTGTATAGTATGCAAAGTCATGGAGAAGATCATCAGGAGGAGAGTGGTGGAGCACCTAGAAAGACACAAGCTTATAAACGACAACCAGCACGGTTTCAGGGAAGGAAAATCCTGTGTCACAAACCTACTGGAGTTTTATGACAAGGTAACAGAAGTAAGACACGAGAGAGGGTGGATAGACTGCATTTTTGGACTGCAAGAAGGCGTTCGACACAGTTCCTCACAAGAGGTTAATGCAAAAGCTAGAGGATCAGGCACACGTAACAGGAAAAGCACTGCAATGGATCAGAGAATATCTGAGAGGGAGGCAACAACGAGTCATGGTACGTGACGAGGTGTCAGAGTGGTCACCTGTGACGAGTGGAGTTCCACAAGAATCAGTCCTAGGACCTGTACTGTTTTTGGTATATGTGAATGACATAACGGAAGGATAGACCAGAAGTGTCCCTGTTTGTAGATGATGTGAAGTTAATGGAAGAATCAAATCAGTCGAGGATCAGGCAGGACTACAAAGAGACCTGGATGAGGCTACAAGCCTGGTCCAGTAACTGGCTCCTTGAATTTAACCCTGCCAAATGTAAAGTCATGAATATCGGGGAAGGGCAAAGAAGACCGCAGACAGAGTATAGTCTAGGTGGCCAAAGACTGCAAACCTCACTCAAAGAAAAGATCTTGGGGTGAGTATAATACCGAGCACATCTCCTGAGGCACACATCAATCAGATAACTGCTGCAGCATACGGGCGGCTGGCAAACCTAAGAATAGCGTTCCAATACCTCACTAAGGAATCGTTCAAGACTCTGTACACCATATACGTCAGGCCCATACTGGAGTATGCAGCACCAGTTTGGAACCCCACCTGGTCAAGCACGTCAAGAAATTAGAGAAAGTGCAAAGGTTTGCAACAGACTAGTCCCAGAGCTAAGGGTTGTCCTACGAAGAAAGGTTAAGGGAAATCGGCCTGACGACACTAGAGGACAGGAGGGTAATGGGAGACATGATAACGACATATAAAATACTGCGAGGAATAGATAAGGTGGACAGAGACAAGATGTTCCAGAGAGGGGACACAGAAACAAGGGGTCTTGGAAATTGAAGACTCCTATGAGTCAAAGGGATGTTAGGAAGTATTTCTTCAGTCATAGAGTTGTCAGGAAGTGGAATAGCCTAGAAAGCGACATAGTGGAGGCAGGAACCATACATAGTTTTAAGACTAGGTTTGATAAAGCTCATGGAGCAGGGAGAGAGAGGACCTAGTAGCAATCAGTGAAGAGGCGGGGCCAGGAGCTATGACTCGACCCCTGCAACCACAAATAGGTGAGTACACACCGTGGATTCTTTTCATTAACAGTGGAAGGTTCCCAGATGTTTCCTGCTGTGTTGATGTGGCAAATGTTGCTACTGTGCCATCATGGCGGCCTTGTGTGGTTGACTTAGTGAATGATGACGTAGTTAGTTTGTTTGATTTACGAGAAAGCATTGAATCTGGTGGGTCATGCAGAGCTGGTGGGGGTCAGGCAGGACTGATGGGGTCAGGCAGGACTGATGGGTCAGGCAGGACTGATGGGTCAGACAGGACTGGTGGGGTCATGCAGTACTGGTGGGGTCATGCAGGACTGGTGGGGATCATGCAGGAATAGAATCATGCCCCCTAACGAGAAAAAAAAAAATAAGAGACATATTCAAAAAAGAACACAGGTAAAACATGGCCTGTGATGGTCGTGACGGGTTTTTCAAACAAAATGAGTAAAATTTTTAAATTTTATTTCCCAAAAATTATATTATATATATATATATATAATTTTTATTTTTTTTTATTTTATATATATATATATATATATATTATATACAATTATGTACACTATTTAAGAGTTGAAAATAATTACCCAAAGGGGCAAAAAATGGCCAGGAGTATGGTCCCCCAACCACAAGTAGGTGGTACAGAGTGAAAACCGAATCAAAGCTAAGGGAAATCTGGCAATGCTGACCCGAATGAACCACTCCCACTTTGGGAGGCCGCCTTGATTGGGCTGAACCGGTACTGATTTAACGGGGTACCCTAAAAAAAACGTTAAAACCTACCCCGGTTCGCTGGTTGGGGGGCAGCCTTTTGGGGTGGAAATTGCCGAATAAATGAACTACTCTTTGCATGCCACAAAATTATTTGAGTCTGCCACTTGGAACTGGAGTGAAGGACCTTGGTCCCCAAATCATCCCCAAACCAACAAAATACAAACTCAATTGAAAAAAATTGAAAAAAATGGCCACACCTGCAGCACCAGGGTGATTTTGGAATATCCTCAAACATAAGCATAAAAAATTAACAATATACTCAGTTTATCTAGAGAAGGTTTAGATCTAATAAAATCACAGAGGTCTTGAAAATGCAGATATACTTCCCCTGATATATATAAACCTTGTGCTAACGTCAGGAAAAGGAAAATTAATATTATTTTTCTAATGAAAATAATATTTAAAAACAGGAAACAAAAAAAAATTTTAAACCCAAGAAAGTAAAAAATTCAGTAACCTAAGGCAAGGT